>JABFYK010058223.1:0-54163 GCA_018849495.1 Termitomyces sp. T123_Mx157 | reverse complement strand
AACCACCAGGTTTTTGCCCTGACCTGGAGTTGAGCACTCGACCCAGTTGATTCAGATATTGTAAGAGGGCCAGTGGAGCCAGACCACAGCAGCCATTACAGCTTATAAAAGGCACATATCTGAATCCACCATATGATTCAGATACCCTGGTTCTATACATATACAGTTCCATGAATGATTTAAGTCAAGCTGCAGGCTTACAACAGGGCAAGAATCAAATGATGGAAATGATTTCAATCAATCAAGAATTGACTACGTGAAAGGTATGTACATATAAGACATAAGGAAAGTATTACATATCTTGTTGCATTCAAAATTAATCTTCGCCCAATGAAGCCCGAGCTTTAGCCTCCTTTCTTGCCTTCTTCCTTTCACGCTTCGCCTCATCATCTTCGGCCCCTGCTGCCTCTTTACCAGCCTTTTTCTCCTTCTTACGTTTCTTACGTTCAGCCCGTTCTGCATCCTCATCGGGTGCAGCCATCGATACATCTGCTTCCTCCACTACCTCTGACTTCCGCTTCCGCTTCTTCTCCTTCGCCTCGTCTTTCGAAGGACTAGCATCCACTGCAGACGCTTCAACAGCTTGGGTTGGTGTGGACTCGACAAGAGTTGACGGCCCTGCTGCTGGTTGCTACATCCCGTATCAGAAAAAGGAGCATGTTCCAATTGCCATATAAGACGGACCTCATCCCGAGTATAATCAACATAATCGCGACTCCATTCAGCAGGAGTAGCAGCAATTTTCTCTCCGTGCTTGCCAAGTTTACCGTCCTTGACCATCTTCTTCTTCTGGAGTGCCACTGGTCCAAGGCCCCATCGACGCGGATAGGTATCGCGTTCCATGATACACCTCTTCACTTTTGCTACGACACCATGGTCGCAAGTCGCAAGCTCAACCGTTGACATCTGGGCTATGGCGAGTGCAATAGCTTCGCCTTCTCAATTCAGAAAAAAAAATGAGTGACAATGGGAGCTTTATCAAACCTTTTGTTGTCATCAACACGACCTCTTCATTGACACCTATATCAGCTTCATAACGCAGAAGACCGGGAATCATTAATTTCGCTCCGTAGCACACGGCATTAACAGCGCTGTCTTTCACGACGATGCGTTTGTATCCGACCATGAGGCATTCTAATGGACGGATGACACGGCGAAGGTACGATTCTGGAGCCAAGTCAGGAGAGGTAATAAACTATGAGACCCGAGCGCACCATCTCGCGTATTATCATACAACCATTGCGCATCCATCACGTCGTGCATAGTGACGATATCGTCGTTTTCTGACATGGCACCACTCCTCACCCTTCGTAGTTCTTGCATATGTCCGCCAACACCAAGAACCAGACCCAGATGAACACAAAGTGTCCGGATGTATGTGCCTGCTTCGCATGACACCCAAAATACAGCTAAGTTACGTTTCTCGTCAAATTCCAACAGAGATGACTGATGTATTGTGCGGATGCGCAATTGTCGTTTGACAGCGGAAATAAGAGGTGGGCGTTGGAAGAGTGCTCCTGTAAGGGTCTGAAGTGCTCGAGGAAGAGCAGTAGGGTTGGGAAGGGATGCATGCAAGCGGAGAACACAAACATACTCCTTGCCTAGAAGATTTCTGAGTTTCCATCACCCCTGATGAAGAACTGTCACGGACCTGCTCCTTGTTGAGACTTTACAAGTCTCGTCGCACGATCAATACAAACAATTAAACACCCGGTGACCTTGGGATCCAAAGTTCCACTGTGTCCAGTTTTCTCTACGCGTAGAATCCGTCTCAACCATGCAACGACTTCGTGGGAAGAAGGATTCGAGGGCTTGTCGAGATTGATCACACCTGACCTATGATGGATAGTGAGTGAGGAAGCACAAACAATGTAGTCGGACTTACTTAATATATGATGTTATGTCGCGTTTGAGGGGGCTACAGCCAGAAGGAATCGGTGTGAAATGACTAGAACGAACAAGGAGTTTGTCATAGTTTTTGAGCAAGAGTGGCCACTCAGAAGTGTCTAGTTTTGGTGCATTGACTTGTGACTTTATAGAAAACTCGCCCTCGAGCTGAACGGAGGCAACCTGGTTGCGAGTCAGCGAGGAGGCCATCGTCGCCAGTACTAAGACCTACTCCGAACATCTGACATTGAAATCAAATTTTTTTTGTCAGTGCCGCGGAGCGTGAAGTTCGGGATCAGCCGTACAAACCTTGTTCGATCAGCTGTATAATCCACAAAAGATTGCAGTGCCCGCCACATCCCTCAAGACTCACCACCTCAACGTACTCCGCCATGGTCAGTCTCCCCGGTACTGCTTTGCTGAGTTCCCTTCTCAGTAGGCTCACACTGGGTTTTCTTCTTCCCTAGCCCAAGGCCGCCGCAGGAAAGACCGCTGCTACCAAGCATAAGTTCGTCATCGACTACTCTAAGCCTGCCGCCGACGGTGTCTTTGACGGTGCCGATTTCGAAAAATTCCTCCACGATCGTATCAAGGTTGATGGTAAGGCCGGTCAGCTTGGTGAGAGTGTTAAGGTCACCCGCGATGGTTAGTCTGCGAACTTCACGATGTAAAATGTAAATGACTTTTTTCAAGGCAATACCAAAATTACGGTTACATCAAACATTCCCTTCTCCAAGAGATACCTCAAATACCTCACTAAGAAGTTTTTGAAGAAGAACAGTCTCCGGGATTGGATCCGGTACGTTATCGTTTCTAATGTGGTGAATTGTCACACTTACTTTTTTCCCCCTTCAGTGTCGTTGCTTCTGCCAAGGATAACTATCAGCTTCGTTTCTACAACATTGCTGGCGCTGGCGACGAGGACGAGGAGTAAATAAATATGTCTTGCGTACGTAATGTAGTTGGGCTGGCTTATTCTTAGCGACTACTATTCCCTACTCCTTGAATCACTTGACGGTGAATCGCCTTCGAGGAGTTGTCAAGTAGTCAAGTAGTCACTAGAGGTGTCTGAATCAACGATGTGTTTAATCAACTCATGCTGTTAGTCGTTCGATCGCGAGTGGGAGGACTAAACTAAGTGGGTGCATGTGTGACTAAGTACTTTACTTCGTTTGCATCTTCAAGCGCCGGAAGAATCGGTCTATAGTAATTAAATCATCTAGAAACTAGAATGACATCAAGGCACTATGTAGAGTATCTCAGTCGATTCCGACCTCCCCAGCGACAAGTTTAACTTTCCCAAGCACTAACATTGCAATCTCGTTCCATAGTACCTGGGACTCTGTCAAAAGTTTACCTCGGAATTGATGGGCCAAGAGAGCCCACAATTGGATCCGAAGGAATTTGAGTGCTATGTTTGATTTAGGAGAGATCTTGAATTTAATCTTGCGGTCAATGATAGCGGAATCCGAGATTAACTAATTGAAGCAATCATTTCAACAATGGGTCATTGAGCGCCGGGAAGGCTGACCTTGAATTCGCACTCTCCACATAGTAGCAGCATGGCCATATCATCAACAGGACCAGTCTCCCAAGCATATAGACGCTTAGAATGCCTGAAGGCAAGCAATTTTAGACAGACACCCAGATATCAAAGGTGAAACGCACATGAGAGTGAAATATGCTAGATGGTTTACACCAAAATCCGCCGGTTTCTTCCCAAAGTTGACCGAAGATGGGTGAAAAGAGGCTTGTTGATTGTTGGAGATTGTACGCATTTGACTGTTGGAAGGGTCAATCGCAAGAATCTTTGGGAAGAGCCCCGCTGTTAGTGCCGCACGAATCAATGGAACGCTGCCGGAGTTCATGTCTAATTCGGGTGGAACAGCAACAAACCGTGTCTTGTTGCGCCCATAGCGAGCACTAGAGTAAATGTCAGGGCGATAGATGAGTTTGATAGACTTTGTCCTACCGGCTCAACTCGCGGACAAAAGTCGAGTCCACCTGAATGAACGGAGAGTCTATCAGATACCTAAAGTTGTATATGAACAATTGTGAGATGCTCAAAAGAAAAATACGAACCCCAAGAACTGTTGGCGAAGTTCCTCTATCTGTTGAAGGTTCTGGACACGCCACATCAACGGAAGGAAGTGCTACAGAAAGCAAACTGTAGCGCGCACCTGATGACTCAGATAATTTGTCCTACAGAACTTCCTCACGAAGCTTGGATTAGCCGATGCTCTGCGCCAGCTCGCGAATGCATTGTGTATGGTTAAAAAGTCGGAATTATCTATTTCTGGGTGAGCCAGAAGCGACAAAGATGCCAAAGAATAACAGACCGGACTTGAATGCTTGCTTCGCGCGATCGGCTTCTTGTTCAAGGCCCAAAGGTGAAAGAAATGGGGACTTGGAATTGAGTGCGGCTGCGATGGTCAGGGCAGGATCCAGACAGCGGAAAAGGGTTGCTGTCAAAAGGAACTTGCCCAGATGGACATCGGTTGGGAGTTTACTGAGAAGTCGTCCCATAGGAGTGATCTCCTCTGATGCAGTCAAAGCTCCCACCTATGTGCTTGTCAGTTTGACGTGCCAAGATAATTTCGAACCTCGAACCTCGACAAGCATAGATACAGCACGTTGCACGTTGATAGATGTAGGAGGATCAAGCGCGCGAGATAACACATCTTCAATTGAGGAACCCAATTTTACTTTCATGATTTTGATTCGTAGTGCCAAGTCAGAGAGGCTTAGACGCATCATTTCAGGAAGGGGGTTGTCTTGCATCTGCAAATAATTGAACACTTGAAAATAGGTCAGCCTGCGTAAAAAATACCTGGGTATCGTGACGAAGTTTAGTGAACAGATGGAAACAGAGGCCATTTCGAACACGACCGGCTCGCCCACGCCTCTGTGCCGCGTTACTTTTGGCGATGAAGGTTTCCACCAAGCGACTGATCTGTCGCTTTTCATCGAACCTAGAGCAATGATTTTAAAAGCAGGCAAATAGCATACTATGCGATATACCTCATTTCACGATGTTTACCCGTGTCAATGACACATGTTATATCTGGAATAGTAATGCCAGTCTCAGCAATGTTGGTAGCTATTCGATAAGTTGAGCTTGAAGGCGCTAAAGTGTTGCATCAATACATACCTATAACGATTTTCCGCACACCCTCAGGAGGTATATCGAAAACGGCACTCTGATTTTCGCTCGACAGCGTTGAATGAAGAGGGAAGAGTTTGAAAAAGTGATTATTTCCAAAGGACGGATGTTCCGTCAATATGTCATTCAAACGACGAATCTCTGCCAGACCTGGCATAAATATCAAGACAGCGGCGGAATACGACACATCGGAAGGGTCTTCAAAACATATACGTTCCAACAGGCGAATGATCAAATCATAGGGAATAAGACGCTCGTCAAGAAGATTAATGGTCGAGGCGGTCTCCGGTGAATAGCGTTTCTCTAGTTTGACATTCTCTTGGATATTTTCATCGTCGTCATCGTCTCCAGCTGGTAACTCTTCGATCCAATCAGATCTTGTCTTACCTTGGTAGTACTTATCATGCACTGAAAGGGAATAGAATGAACGGTTGGCCATGTTAGGATATAGAACAGCCTACAGCGCCTGGCATATTGAGAGCTTTCGGAAACCAACCACCCAGTATACTGTACTGCATCTTCCAAGAATCGAACGTCCACGGGGAAAGTCCGTCCAGGGACATGTAAAGTGGGACAATTGTCGAAGAATTCTGAGATTTTCTCGGCGTCCACCGTGGCTGACATCAAAATGACTCTGCCGGGGGCTGTTACACGAAGAAATAACGGATGAAGTCTCACAAAATACCTGAGATCTGATCGTTGTGCTAGCAACGATTTCAACACAATTAGAAGGAAGTCAGATTCTATGGTACGTTCGTGGACCTGGTATTGAATCGTGAGCACCGTCTTCCTATACTCGAGATCTCTACCAACCTCGTCAATAATGATATGCTAATTGCAGATCCATGATTAATAATAGATGGCACTGGAATATATGGAGCCCATTTACCGTTATTTCATCGAAAGCTGTCCCCTGACCACCGTGCCCCGTTCCGCCTTCTAGCATTCGGAGTGCGATGCCATTAGTGACAAAGGCCAGACGCGTATTGCGTGTCGTGTTACTCTCCAACCGAATGGAGTATCCAACAAGAGAATTGATTGTCCCAACGGCGTTAGCAGGGTCGCCGAGCTCACGAGAGACACCTGAACAAAGCTTGATTTCAGCACAAATAACAAGAGCAAGAAACAACCTACGTTGAGCTAACGATATGGCAGAGATTCGTCGTGGTTCAGTGCAATAAATTTTGCACGGTTTCCCTCGAGATAACTGGTCCTCAAGGATGAAGGCAGGTACTTGGGTGGATTTACCACTGCAGATAATCTTATTCCTGGAAACTGACGACAAACACAGGGATCTTACTCACCAGCCCGTTTCACCACTTAAAACAAGAACCTGTGATTGTTCCAAAATCCTTACAATCTTGTCTCGATAGGTAGCAATGGGTAACGCGTTTCGTTGTACCTATTGGCCCTTTAGCCTGAGGACGCTCAAGTAGATTAGTGGACTCACCAGCATTTCTTGATATTCAGCACTAGACTGTCGCGCTCTGAAACTTGCAGCAAGTTGTTCGGAGACAGTCTCACTTGGTGACAGTGACGACCGCTGAACCTGGTGAACCTCCATGTCTGGAATTTGCTTGTTGCCTTTGCTATTGATCTGCTGTACACTGTTAGTACACTATAGCTATAGATCTCGAAAGAAAGACGAGGGCACACTTTGCCAGTAACTTCCAGCTTTGTTTCAATGATGGAACGTAATTTTGCCCACTGCTTACGATTATTGGCATTATCCCTTGTTTTTCTCGCTGTCTCGAGTTCGTCCCAAAGATCTCGAAACACGGCAGGCAATAAGCGGAAAAAGGTTGAATTGTTCGATATGGCCGTGGTATTGCCCGCAAAACCTTCAGTCGGAGGAAAAGTGAGCGCATGCAAGGCGATGGTGGCAATGTACTGTTCTGCTTGTGCTTCATCATGACATGCAACATCATTCATAAACCATTCGTCCGTCTTACTACCCTCCCAACGGATACTTAACGCAGCTCTTTTGGCCCGACTCGCTCCAGAAATGATGGTATAGCTGATAGCGGCATATCGATCCGTCTTTGCAACAGTTTCCTGCAGTAATGCCTTGGGTGTACGACCCGACCAGTGTTTGGGAAGAACCATATCCCGAATCTGTATGGTCTTGCCCTGGAGATTGATTTCTGTCGCAGGCAGACTCTCTAATATCTCGAGAATACCACCAGACGCAGAATCCTCGCTATCATCGCCAAAAATATCAGGAACTACAGTGGACGGAGTTGGAATCTGTGGTTGAAGATGTGGTTGCTTCTGAATCGTCTCGCCTTCGTCATCACCTGCTACTTCATTAGGTGGCATTACGGTACCCCCACGCAATCTATCAAAGAGTGCAGTCGCGTTTGCCTTGTCGCGCTCAATACGATAAAGAGCCTCGGCCTCCCTTTCATCGAAAAAATAGTCCTTCTTGAACGATGCTAATCTTTTTTGGAGCTCCTGCACTTGAGATGCCGCCGCTGCACTAGCATGTCGACCATTTTGTGCGAGACGTTCTAATTTCAGTCTTGTCTGAGCATACTGCATAGCAGAATCATCGGAAACCGGGGAACCGCACTCAGAATCCGATGCACTGGAGTTAAGTTCGGAAGTACCCTCGATTCTAAAAACGTCCTTTAGACGCAAATGTGCTGGGACAAACATCGGAGCATTGACATCAAGGCGAGCAGGTTCATTAGCTTTTGGAGTGTGGTTTGAGGACACCAGGAACTCTGCAGGAGTTCGCGGTGTTCCTGGCGTTCTGGAGCTCTTCGGAACGGGAGTCTTTGGCGTTCTGGGTTCTGCCGGCTCTGAGGCAACTAAAAATCGGATGGTAAGGGTGGTCGACCATAGCAGAAGAAATCAACGCGTACGTCTGTTTTCTAGCTCTGCCTCAGTGCAGTGGGAATAGAGCTTAAACTATATGAACAGATCATCAAGGAGTCTGTACATGACCACTCACCCACTCAATTGCTTCATCGATGTCAACCCCTTGTATCGCTCGGAGACATTCCTCGACTCTGGACTCTGAAATCCCCAAGCGCCTAAGAACACCATAAGTTATACCGAGCCGGGCAATCGCTTTGTCTTCGGGCTCCTCTAGCATTTTTTTCGCTATGATTGTGTGATTAAAACGTTGAAAGAAATACTTTCTCACGTACCTTCACAAGAACTAGATAAAGCAAGGGCAAGGATACGGTCAACAAGTGCGGAATCCAACTCGAGGCAGGGGAAAGTCTTCGTGAAGCGTCGATCCATTTCAATGACCTGGAAACTCTGAGAAAGACGAATGCGAAAGGGAAATGTATGCAGCGGACCTTGACGGCTCTGTGTGGTGCTCAAGATCAATTTTCGAGTCCACTTTCACTAAAACACTCACCGTGTGATTTCCTTCTCAGTTTTCTCCTGAAGTTTGTCGACTAGATTTTGGAGTGACTGTTCTTCAACCTTTTCTGGATCAAACTCATCCTGTAAATTGAACGAAACAGGGGTGACGTCTGTCGACGTTTCTCCCTGGACCGAGAGTATTGATTCCTCTATTTGGTTGTCTGGAGTGGTCTCCTTTTGTCCAGCTTCTACAGGTGTGACTTTCTTCGGGACGGAGGTTGTCGCGAACCCCCGGGCCACTGGTTTCAACTGCGTTTTTTTCTTCTTGGCCATCCCGATGGACCAAGGTCGAAATTTGATCTGTCTATACTGCCTGCGTCCGGATACTTAAAGGGGAGGTTGAATGAAAGGGGGTTTTTGTTTTTAAGCTCTTGCCCAGATGACAAAGTGCAGGGTCCCCAAGATCGATAAAAGTGGGCTGAGTGAAAGATTCAATAGGTATAGAGTGTGCCGTATACAAAAATTGATGAATGCGCGATATCACTGAGTGCATGAGATAGATGGACCACGAAACTGCTGCACATAAGGAGTGTGGATGGGTGGCAACATTGCCCAGAGTCAGTTTTTGGCAAAATGATCGGACATCAAAACGGTGTCAAAAAGTTTATCTCTGCACCCTAGACGAGATATACATACACATGTAGTCATACAATTACAAGTGCTATAAGTGATAATTTGCAATAGATCCAAAGAATACGGTCGTTATAATGTACACCAAATCTAGGGAACTTCAGTTGCTGATGCCACTACGGGGGCCATCTTTTTCCTTCCTCCAGTTCCTGGCCGACGTCCACGAGGAGCGCCAGTTGCCCCTGATTTCCTCTTCTTTCCTCTGGTACTAGTGTAAAGGGGTGTTCCCTGATCATCTCCATCAGGTGCAGAAGCTAGAGGGGTGGAGTGACCGAAGAAATTATCTTCCTCATCATTCCAGAGATCCTGCGCTGGTCTCTTCTCGCCCCCATTCGCAGAAGCTGCTGACTGGCCGTTAGGCACTTGAGGTGCAGATGAAGTTAACGTCGCCAGTTGTTCATCGTTAAGCAAGAGTTGAACAATTTCGCTGGGTTTCGTCACGTCAGTGAAGTTCTTGTTTCCGACAACGATATCTTGAACCTGAGTAGAATCTTAGCACAGCTTTTTCTGCGACATTGAGTAACCTACATCTTTCTTAACACGTGCCAATTGCACAATTCTCTCGTCGATGGTCCCTTTCGTGATCAAACGATACACAGTGACTTGACGGGTTTGACCCAAACGATGAGCGCGATCCATCGCTTGTGCATCATTGGAGGGATTCCAATCGTGATCATAGAAAATTACAGTATCGGCGGCAGTGAGATTGATTCCAAGGCCACCGGCTCGTGTGCTGAGCAAGAAAACAAAGATATCAGGCCTGAGAAAAGTACATAAGCGAGAAATTGCAGATGTGGACCGTTTCAAATTTACCGAGTTTGCCAGTCTATGACCATATCTCGACGATCCTCTATCTTCGAAGATCCATCCAGCCGCAAGTATTTATACTGTCGATATATGAGATATTCTTCCATAAGGTCCATCATCCTAGTCATTTGGAAATAGATCAGCACGCGATGGTCACCTTGCTTTAATTCCTGCAGCAATGCATCAAGCCGAGCAAGTTTGGCAGAGTCGTAGATCAGCCTTTTAGCCTCTGGAACCTGCATAGTCGACATCGGAAGTTGATTGGCAGGTGAGCTGCGCAAAAGTCCAATGAATGGAACACAAGGAAATTTTTCATTGTAGATACGGCAGGCTTCTTCTGAGTCATACAGAGAGGAGGGCATGCCGTAAAGGGCAAGAGATTCCAGTGGTGCGTCAAAAATTTGTGTCTGACGGTCCATGAAGGTACGATTGGTGCAATTCATTGTGATTGGTGGGGCGACAACGGCAGGTACAAACCATCTCAACTCTGGGCGAGACAAGCAGGATTCTGCCCAAGCAGCGGATGAGATGTTCTTGGGATGAGGCAGCTTCTCAGAAATGTGGAAGCAGTTCAGAGAGGATTTTAAGGTAAGTCGGACTTGAGGAATACCAGTGTGAATGAGGGCCTCTGGATCTCTACATTGATAGATGGTTCAGGACGATGACTGATGTTAAACAAAGCAAATCCATCCTCACTGGTAGCATGGGAAAGCGTCGACTATGCTCGCCTCATGATCCAAAGCTAACAGTCGACGACGGATGAGGGGCGCTCTATGAAGAGAGTGGGCTTCTGACGGAGAGACCTCAGCTATACGAAGGAATGAGAAGGAGGATGATGCTATGATAGTCTATCAGACTTGTCGACGTGCAACACTCGCAGACACTAACCTTCCGCCATTATGGATTTATAAATCCAATCAGCTGACCAGATATCAAACATTTTGAGCAAGGAGGTAATCTGGGTACCCGGTACAGGACTTAAACACGGGATGTTTAATAATCCCCCGTCATGGCAGAAAAGTTCGGGGATCCAAAAGTCGATCGGGTTACGCGTCGAGTAAGGCAGTAAGATGAAATCGCCTTCCCGCATAAGCGGGCCTGGGCGACCAAACTCAGAGAACGAGAAAGGTGCAACGACGTCGGCGCGTTCAAAAAGTTCGGGGTGGTTGCAAACCTGTCAATCGCTGAATCTCAGAAGTGACGAGAGATGAAATCATATTGACGTACTTTGCGAAACTGCATAACAAGGTTCATGAGGGATCGTGCCGAGTCTGCATCGCCAATATTTGCCGCCTTTTCAAGAAGATCCGCTACAGAGACATGAGAGAGTAGAGCACTGTACAAAGCACGTTGACGGGCACTGAGATCGACATAGATGTCTTTCTCGATCTAAGTCGATATCGTTGTAAGGAAGGAAATGTCTTAAAACTAGGAAGAACGTCACCTTCTCACTCAATTCATTCTGCACATGCCGCTTAACACGCCTTAGCATGAAGGGTTTGAGAATCATATGCAATCGTCTCAGCTGGTGCTCATTCAGTCTACTTCCCTTGTTCTCAGCTGCATTCTCTATGTCCTTCGAGAACCACTCGTTGAACTCGTCGTGAGAATCAAACAGGCTTGGCATAATGAAATGAAGCAGCGCCCACAACTCTGATATATACAGTGACCAGATAATCATGGACTTAGAGAAAGATGCATACCTTGCATAGAATTTTGGATCGGAGTTCCTGTTAACAACAGGCGATTTCGACAGTGGAATCCAAGAAGCGTTTTCCATCGCACGCTCGCTGAATTTTTGATGTTCTGTGCCTCATCGAGAATCATGTATTGCCACTTGACTCGCTGAAAATACTGTTGATCTTGAGTGACCTATCAACATTTATCATCACTATGAGCTCAAAATAGTACTCAGCCTCGACTTACAAGTTGATAGCTAGTAATCAGGACGTGAAATGGGGCGTCTTTGTTGTAAGTGATGTCCTTTTTACTCCAGAATTTGCGCAATGTTGCTCGGTCCTTGACGTTGCCCCAATATGGAAGAGCTTTGAGGCCGGGCACAAACCGTGTGATCTCTTGTTGCCAGTTGTGAAGAGTTGAGGCAGGGGCCACTACAAGAAATGGGCCCCAGATGTCGTGAGTTTCTGCAAGATAGGACAGTAATGAGATGGATTGCACAGTCTGAAAAAGATGGTCAGGTCAGAATAGGGAGACATAAGATACCGCGGTATGCTTGCCTTGCCCAGACCCATTTCATCCGCAAGTATGCCGTTGATGCCTTGTTCATACAGGGTTGCCAACCAGTTAAGACCTTTCAGTTGATATTCTTTGAGCTGGGCCATCAGCATCTTTGGTTGGGTAATTGTAAGCGGACCATTGAGAGACGTAGGGTTTTGAAAATTGAGCTCGTCCGAATCGACTGGAGACACGAGGTTTTAGATAAAATGACTTGCATATACAGAAAAACATACGATCAACAATGGGTGCCTTCTCTTGAGGTGCCTTCTCGTGACTTATATCAAATTTTCCAGTCTCATCGGGTCCATTATGGATGTGTGCCTGCGCTTTCGCCAATTTCATTGCTTCGTTCGTCTTTCTCTCGAGTGCAGCTTGCGCATCGAACATTTCCGCCCGTTGTTTGGCAAGGGCGATGGCCTCCTGCGCGTTGTGCATAGCGTGTCGATGAAGATTTGTCTGGTCCTCTAAAACACATGGTGAGAAGAAATTTGGATAAAATGAAAGAGGCGGGGAGCAGATACCATCATCGAAGTTAATTTCCTTCAGTGTAGTGGGATCTACACGCTCCAAATTAGTGGCAACCGTTGCGAGTTGAGGCTCGTCCTTCTCGCCGTCTCCTTCTATGTCAGTGGCTGTTGAGGTCTCAGCAGGCAATACGAGGAAATGACGATTATGGTTACTCTTCAACTTGTTCCCCACGAAATGACTATAAAGCTCCGTCTGGCTAATCAAGAATTCGAGTTTTCGAGCCTGCCGCGCTGCTTCACGCTTTTCTTCTTCTACCTTGAGGCGATCCGAAGCCTCTTTCTGTTCGCGTTTACGAACGTCCCTCTCCTCCTTTTCATTTTTCTTCCAAAATACTTGCATTTCCCTCATAAGCCGCTTGGCCTTGGCCTGGACATCCTTAGTTGCTTTGGCTGTCTTAGTGTACGGTCGTCGCGCCTGCAGTGAGGCAACTTTGGCAATGCGTTCCACCTGCGATTGTCGAGACTGGTAGCCGGATACTTGATATTTATAAACCTAAATATATGTCAAAATGTATGAACTGGAGATGGTAAGATCATTTCACTTTGGTGATGTCTCTTCTAGCAATATTAGTCCAGACTTTGCGTTGAGATTCCCCTAAGGCTTTGAGCCTTTTGGCTATGGCATGTTCATCTACCTTTTTCGCCTTTTTCAAGGGCGGAATCTCATCGTTGAGTTCGAAAATGATACCTGATGTCACTGGAACGGGAGAAGGTGGCCGAGATGTCGAAACAGCAGGGGTAACATCACCAAAGGCAGAAGGAGGATTAGAGCTTAGTTTGAGTTCTAGTTCTGGGCTGAGACCGAGCTGTTTCTTGGCCATGGCCTTTTTCCTCGGCTGTTTTGGCGTTGCGGAAAGACTGTCCGGAGTTGCATCGCGCGGAAACACTTTCTTCCCTTTTCCTTTAGCTGAACCTGATACCGTAACAGGAGCGCTCAGAGGGAGCCCATTGTCAAGTTTCCGCTTTTTGGGCGGAGGCTTGTCACCTTGCTGGTCACTATGAGCTGGAAGACCCAATTTGCCACCATCTCTGCTCTTTCCAGATTTTGATGAATGAGTAATGTCATGCTCGTTATAATCACCAAGAATAGACCGTTCAAGTTCATGAGCAGCATCGGCAGCACCAACATTGAAATCTCGATTACGATGCTGATCACGGTAACCACCTGTGTCATCATCTAACTCCATACTGTTCGTATGGTAGGGGTCTCGTAAATTGTCCTCCGGGGCTGGAGAGTTGTATAAACTTGGAGGCCGGACAGGTATCCGAGCAATGCGGCTGGAGTACCAATGGGACATATCTCGGGCAGTACCAGTATTACGATCCTGAGATGACCTATTAGTGATGATGGATACTGGACACTAGTTGAAGTACGTGCCTGGAACCAATCAGCGATCTGGTTCTGGCGATGTTGAGTTTTCACGATGTAAGTTCTGAGCTCCTCGCGCCATATGTCACTGCAGTCTTCCAAATCAGAAGAGGCTAGTCGGCGCTCTTCTTCCGTAGCGTAGTGCTGGCGCTGATTGGAACCTGGTTCTGAAGAGCTAGCTCTTGGAGACGAAGGACGAAGATGTTTCGTTCGCGGGGGCGGTTTACGAATGGACTAAACGACGTCAGGGAACAGTAAACATCAGGTTAAGCAACTTCACTTACGCGACGTGTCATTAATGCATGGCTTTCCTCGAACTCTGGATTTCCTCCCCTTCGTCTCTTCCTCGGTAAAGCGTCATCCGCAGGATGGACATAAGACTCGCTGATTCTATCAGGGGATAGGGGACGCCCTCCGACAACATGCTCTGTGTGATAATGAGGGGTACCTACTGAGAATATAGCTTATTGACCATGGAATGGCCATGAACACAAAATTTGCTCACCAGGAGCTGAATCGGGATAGCCACTGGATCGGAATTCACTGGGACGATCATGATGTGGACTGGGAGGTGAAAAATGGCCATTCAAGCTTGGGGACTTTGCTAGCAATGGTGATGCATCCGGTAGTATCGTGGCAGAAGGTACTGAATATTCCCTAGTCGAGGAAACGGCCGGAACAGGATCATCGTTAAGAATGCGACTTAGGGACATGTTGCCGATGGAGACTGCTGGTTGGAAGATATTAGAAGAGAAATGAAGCGTCTAGCTATGACCCGCGTGGGATCAAGGCCTCGTTCGCTGGCAAAGTGGGGATGAAAGGGGTCGAAGAATGGATGAGTGGGTGCCACTGGAGGCGTCGGAGAGAGATGAGATGAGTGGAGAGAGACGGAGAGGAGGAAATGGGAGGAGGGAAGCTTAGAAAGCTGTCAAAGGCCGGCTGAGAGGCAAGCACCGCTGTTTCAAAGTCTGATCTTTTTACGCATTTACATTGCAGTTCACAATTCGCCCAAAACGGCAATTGCCCAATCTTCCACCGTTGCCTCGACACGGGTTCCGAGGGCATGGCCAGCAGTCGTTTACAGCGCTGGGCATTCTCACCAGTCCTCCTTTTCCTGATGATTTTCATAGATATTTTTTATTCTCGCTTCTTGTCGGTACCTCTACCCTCATTCACCAGGCCAAATGCCATTTATTTCCAAGTCACTACTCATTACATAATCCAGAGTAATTCGCTTCCCATCATTGATGGTGACAGCTCGCAAACATTCGTAGGTATGTAAAGGTAATCGAACTCAAGGATCTGGATGTAACATCAGCTCGGGGCGAACTTTTTGGTCAAATTCTTCTGGCGTGAGGAATCCCAATGCCACGGTTGCCTCCTTCAATGTCGTGCCTTCTTTGTGTGCCTTCTTTGCACATTTCGCGACATCTACGCTCCCTTGTGAGCAATAATTCACTATTGAATACATCGATACTCACTGTCATAACCAAGATGACTGTTGAGAATCGTTGCAAGCATGAGCGATTCGTTCAACAGAGCGGTGATACGTTGCTCATTGGCCTTGATTCCAATCACACAGTTCTTGGTAAATGAACGTGCTCCTGAGTACAAAATGAGTTCAGCATTCGTACAGGTACAGAATAGAAAACACTTGCCGTCGGCCAATAGACGAATACTGCGAAGGACGTTTTGTGCTATGACTGGTTTGAACACGTTGAGCTATTCGCCGGTGTAAGAATCCGGTCCATGAATTATGAGGAAAGATTTCGTACTTCGAATTGACCACTGGCGCCTGCAACACTGACAGCCGTTTGGTTCCCTATGACCTGTGCAGCCACCATGGTGATAGCCTCACACTGAGTGGGGTTTACTTTGCCCGGCATAATACTACTTCCAGGCTCGTTTTCAGGCAGACTAAGTTCGCCAAAGCCACATCGAGGTCCAGAGCCAAGGAAACGTATGTCATTGGCAATCTTCATCAAAGAACACGCGATGACGTTCAGGGCACCGTGTGCTTCGACCATCGCATCGTGCGCGGCGAGTGATTCGAACTGTAGATGACCGTACTGAGCTTATCGAAGGAGACATTGTCAAAACAACAGACTTTATTCGGAGCAGTCTTGAATTCAATGCCGGTGAGCTTTGATATTTCAGTTGCGATGCTAACATCGAATCCTTTCCGAGTATTCAAGCCCTGTAGTCAGAGCTCTCAAGGATGCCTCGGTTGATGCTCAGTTGTACTCACCGTTCCAACAGCGGTTCCTCCTTGAGCAAGCAGGCTCAAGCGAGGGATGACGTCATTAACCCGAGCAATACCATTAGTTATTTGTTGGACATATCCGGTGAACTCTTGGCCAAGAGTCAATGGAGTGGCATCCTGAACGAATGATACACCTTAGTTCAGAAGAAATCGAGAATTGTCGTCGAAGCTCTGACCTGCAAATGGGTCCGTCCGATTTTGATAATTCTTTCAAACTTCTTCGATTTGGCTTCCAGAGCATCACGAAGTTCGATCAGAGCGGGAAGAAGGGTATTGTGCAGCTCTGTGACAGCAGCAACGTGCATGACGGTTGGGAAGCTTGGAAGATCAGTGTCACTTGGGAAAGAGTGTCGGAATATGAACCTACGTGTCGTTGCTGCTTTGGCTCATGTTAACATGATCATTAGGGTGTACCGGTTTTTTTGAACCGAGTTCACCACCCAAAAGTTCAATGGCACGATTGGAAATGACCTGCACAGGCGTTAAGAGTCGCTTTTACGAGAATTCAAACTAGAATAAGGACCTCGTTGGCGTTCATATTGCTCTGGGTACCACTACCCGTTTGGAAGACGACTAACGGGAAATGGTCGAACAACTTGCCAGAAATGACCTTGAAATCAAGGTCAATTCATCACTTCTAAAAGATCGATGGGAAAGGGCGCGTACATCATCAGCAGCTTGTTGAATTGCACCACCGATCTTAGGATCTAGTCCATAGGTAACATTTACGATGGAGGCAGCTTTCTTCACAACTCCGAAAGCTTTGATCAAAGGTGGTGGGAGACGTTCGGCAGATCCACCGATGTCAAAATTTTGCAAGGAACTGCATAGCGTCTATCAGTTATGATGCTATACTGTCATTGATAGATTTACCGTTGTGTCTGAGCTCCCCAATATCGGTCAGCGGGGACCTGGAGGTCACCAAAGGTATCTTTTTCAGTGCGATACTGCTGCTTAGACTGTATTATAGAGATTTATATGTATCTCTCATGAGTCAATGATTGAATACGTGCCATTTGCGAAGTAGAGAAGAGACGAATGCACGCCTGCGCGCCTACTGGGCGAGGATATCGAACCTAGAGTTATCACGTGAATCAGAGCACATGCAAGACAATAGCAGCTGATTCCTACTGCGCGAGATAGAGAAGCCATCTTCCAAAGGACGTGAGGAAAACGAGGTTGTGGGTGTATATATGTAGACCGGCGACCACGACGACGGAACAAGCTTGTGAACTGCAACGGGCGGGTTTCTCCGCCCGAATCTGCCCGACGCTGTTCATCGCGCAACAAGACAGCGACACCGCACCGGGACCCAGAGTCGGCGAAAAACACGTGCGAGCGTGTCAATATAAATTAATATCCAGTACCCGGTCCTCCGAACTCGCACTCGACAATAATGGCTTCAGTCGCCTCTCAGGTTATCTTGCATCCTGCCGTATCTCGCAGTATCAAATTTGCTTCGACCACTGTGGGTCGTGACAAGGTGACACTTTCATCATCTACCCTTGGGTTGCCATTAATATACTTGGTAATAGACCTATCGAGGAATCCAATACTTCGCACGATTCTTTGCATGGTATCTCCTAACCAAGGGTCACAAACTTGATGCAGCGCGGTGGAACGCATTGAAATCACACCTTGGGACTGCCAGAAAGTGTAGGTGGTTTGGTTCTTCTTGTTTTCTTGCCCGTATAACTCTGGACGGTCAAAAGTAATGAGGCTAGGAAAGCCCATAGAACACCTTCAATCAGCATTGCGTGCCAGCCTTGCATCCGGACCTGCTATTGAACAGATTCTTGCAATCGGCAGACAACTCGGATACTTCGGATATTTGTGCTACGACGCTTTGATCTGGGTAAGAGGATACATCCATGTTCAGATCAGAATCCATTCATTGATCAATATATATTCAAGGCAAATACCATAAAGTTCATCAACGTTGATTCTGTGTCTGCTAAGAGATTCTCCAAGAGATCCAGTCAGCTATGGCTTTCCGGAATACTCTTCAGCTTAGCCTGCGGCGTTCTCAAGGTACCTATTCTTTTCATACCGACTCGATGTGCTGACTTTTCGATCCTTCAAGACGATCCGACTAGCGCGTGAGAGTAGGAAACTTCAGGCCGACAGCTCCTACGGCGAAAAAGACATATCTGCAGAGAATCAGCGCGAAGCTCAACTGCGCTCAGTAAAGGCGTCCGTCCTCTCTTTTCTCATGAAAAAATAGACTGATCGAATGTTTCATAGTGCCCAAAGGGCAGCTCGTAGGCAATTCATCGTTGATATTTTGGATGTATGGATTCCAGCTACGGGGGTTGGAATCGCCAACGTTAATGACGGAGCTTTGGGAATCATAGGGTTTGTTTTTTCCAATGGGCTATGCAACAATACCACTGACGGTCGATTCAGTCTCATCACTTCATTACTCGGTGCTCAGGCTCAATGGAAGTCCGTCAACGGGAAATAAGAATAATTTTACATCTGTACCTGACCTGTTCACAGAGTAGAGCTTTTCAATTCTAATGTATTATGTATTGATGCAGGGTATGGTTACATATGTCCAACTTCGAGACATACAAGAAAAAATAGACAATCACTTTGGCAGACCACAAGACCCTCACACATATGTATCACAGATTACGAATTATGGTGATCCTTGGGGTGTCTGTTCCTCTTGTGGTAATTGTTGCAATTTGCG
Organism: Termitomyces sp. T123_Mx157; assembly: GCA_018849495.1. Classification (NCBI taxonomy): domain Eukaryota; kingdom Fungi; phylum Basidiomycota; class Agaricomycetes; order Agaricales; family Lyophyllaceae; genus Termitomyces; species Termitomyces sp. T123_Mx157. The sequence goes on along the minus strand of JABFYK010058223.1, from coordinate 35,203 downwards.
CAAACGTAGATACTCAGCACGAACAGCTTCCATAGGTTCGGGGCCCGTGCTTGATGAGACATCAACCAGCGAGAAAATACAGGATACACGACGAAACGTACTACTGAACCATGCAATCTTGGACTTTTTTGAGAGGCTCCCTGCATGCCCAAGCAACTGATACTGTCCGACCAGTAGCACACTCCGCGAACTCTGAGAATCTGTTGCATGAGCTACCGGCAGAAACAACATGAAGGTAGTTACCTTTAACAAGAGTGTCACATTCCCTCAGTGCCCTAGTTTTAGATGCCTTCAGAAGAGCTTCCTCTTCGCGTCTCGAAAGGGCGTTCATTTCTGGATGTGATCAACAAGAGCAAATCTGTCTCTTTCCGGATTTGTGCCAGCTGCAATTGGATCAGCTTACATTGCACACTATGTCTCTGGTTCTTCGCTCGACTCGACTACGGTCTGCTAGTTTGACGTATGTCCGCTGTTTTGCTACCGCGTCTGGCTCTTCAACCTCAAAAGCGTCGTTTCGGGATGTACTTGACAATGGTCCTTCTTTTGACGATTTTGTTTCAAGCTCTGATGGAGAACAGAAACGCATGATATTGGGAAATGCCAAAGGGTAACTAAAAATCGAGATTTTCATATGCTTCTTCACCGTCATGTACTGTTTCAGTCCACGTCTTCCTTCCTACCTCAAAACCAGCATTCCATCTGGAGGCTCCTTTAGCAAAATCAAGAAAGATCTACGAGGGCTTAACCTCAATACTGTATGTGAAGAGGCTCGATGTCCCAACATTGGGGATTGTTGGGGAGGTCAAAAGGATGCAACAGAAGCTGAGGGTCGAAACACCGCCACTGCCACGATCATGGTGAGAATCTTCAAACACGACTGGATAATTGACGTAGGAGCTCATAAAGCTATCTAGCTTATGGGTGACACTTGTACTCGTGGTTGCCGATTCTGCTCTGTGAAAACGTCAAGGAAACCCCCACCATTAGATCCCCATGAGCCGGAAAACACGGCTGAGGCAATAAGCCGTTGGGGTCTAGGCTATATTGTGTTGACCAGCGTGGACCGCGATGGTACGGCTTCTACGCTAGTTCAGAGATTTCCTCACGCTTATCATGCCTAGACCTCGCTGATGGGGGTGCCCACCATTTTGCAGAGACGATCCGAAAAATTAAGCAGAAGTGAGTCGTGTAGTCTTTGATGATCTTCAATCTATCAATTGGGCCTCAAGAGCACCTCATATACTCGTAGAAGCCCTCACAGGTGACTTTGCCGGTTCACTCGAACATGTATCACTTGTTGCGAACTCCGGCCTGGACGTGTACGCACATAACATTGAAACTGTTGAGGAGCTCACTCCGTTTGTACGCGACCGGCGAGCGACTTTCCGGCAGAGCCTCAAAGTTCTTGAGCATGCAAAGAAAGAAGGCGTTCGCGTAACCAAAACAAGCATGATGCTCGGAGTAGGCGAGACAAATGACCAAGTCATGGCCGCGCTTCAGGGTATAACATTCTTCTTTCTGAATAAGTGACAATGACATTGATTACCTGCTAGAACTTCGCAAAATTGACGTCGATGTCGTTACATTTGGGCAGTATATGAGACCAACAAAGCGACATATGAAGGTCGATCGCTATGTCGATCCGGCAGAGTTTGACTCTTGGAAAAAGATTGCAGAAGACCTTGGATTCTTATACGTTGCTAGTGGTCCTCTGGTGCGGAGTAGTTACAAGGTATGGATGAGAACAACATTTTCTCTGTCAGTTGGTTGACCTTTTATGGTTAATCACAGGCAGGCGAATTCTACATTGAGAATGTTTTAAGGGGGAAAGGGCGTGAAAGGAAAACTGCGCCGCTTCCGTCACGGGGACCAAGTTCAGAGGGAGTTGAAAGTACATTCATTAGCTTAAATAATTAATATCATCATTTAGCAGTTATTCAGTGTATAGACCTATAGAATTCTCATTTGTAATTGTACCATCTTTATGATCGGGATCAGCTGGCTTTTCCTGGTCCCATGATTAATCGAGAGTACCTATAGATTATAGATTGTACTGATCGAACAATATTTTTTGTGCTCTTTGCACCGGCCCCCCGTCGCATTCCTCGACTTTGAAAACTAAAATTTTCTAATATTAGGATATGACTATGACTTGGATATTAATCCCATCTTGACGACATTTAATTGTCTGGGTCCAACGTTCACGAACAGTATTCGCAGACATGTTGTTACGGAGTAATGACTCTCATCAGAGTCAAAGTATGGACGACGAGGCCGGATCACAGTTCGGCCCATACCAGTCGGAGATTCAACTTATCCGATTCGCAAACCTTGTTTTGAGTCATCAACAAAAAAGTCGCCGTTGCCCTCTACGCCTCTAACCCTCTCGTTAACATGGTATAGTTTCTTTTATTTAAGTCAATGAGTGTCGTTCTGATCTTCCTCTTAGGATTCATCTAAAACATCTGTCAAACTCGCAAAAGTTATCAAGGTCATTTATGGCGCGTATTCTGTGGTCTCATGTCACTGACCTTTCATGGACAGGTCCTCGGTCGCACAGGATCTCGTGGAGGTGTCACCCAGGTCCGCGTTGAATTCATGGACGATACTTCCCGGACAATCATACGCAATGTGAAGGGCCCTGTCCGAGAGGAAGATATCCTTGCTCTCTTGGAGAGTGAGCGTGAGGCTCGGTATGTCTCATGGTATCCTTTGCTCGAGCTATAAACTGACTTTCTGTTGTCAGCCGTCTTCGTTAAAATGACCGTCGATGTTACTTCTGTCCTATTTCATCGATATCCTGTTGTATGCTACCACTCTACATTCGCTTTGGTGACAGGGGTACTAGCTCTTGAGATATGAAATGATCCATTTCTAATTAAGCCTGTCATATTGTGCTCGTGCTTATGCTCATGCAATAATTCTTATTTCTTGTCTGAGCTTTTTGTACTTGCGTGTACTATGGAGATGGCCGAGATAGAGGATTTGGGCCATCTATTACCTCTTATATTTCTTACGTATTTTCGCTAGTTGCCATCATGAGTCGAAAACTGGAAAAGGCAGCATATGTTACACTGCTCACTAAAACGTCTTACCTTGCTGGGACTCTTGTGCTTGATCACGGTCTACGAGCAGTCGCTTCCAAATATCCTCTCGTTGTGATGATCACACCCTCCCTACCCTTAGAGGCAAGGAACGTTCTCCGCATGCGAGGTATTTTGACACGCGAGGTAGAAAATCTACAACCGCGGGAAGGATTACACTCCTTGGCTCCCCATGATGCAAGATTCGCAGATACATGGACCAAGCTGAGGTATTCCTTGCCAGTATTTTACTATCAATAGCTTATTGGTGCACAAAGAGGATTCGAACTGATAGAGTACGATGTAAGCACTCGGTGAGGTTGAATATACTTTTCACCTGATCCTCGGTTTCTACAGCGCATTATCCTTTTGGATTGTGATATGATCGTGTTGAAGAATATGGATGACTTGATGGACATTGAGCTCGCCAGAGATCATATCGCCGCCGTTCATGTCTGTGCTTGCAACCCCCGGAAGTTGAAACACTATCCTGCAGACTGGTAGAGTGCTATCTAGCCGCCATCATATATATATACTTGACCTTGATTAGGATCCCAGCAAATTGTGCACACACCAAAGTAGATAATCCAACAGCCTTACCTCCGCCATACACAGACACTTCTCCGAGGCCCTACAAGCAGCTCAACTCGGGTACTGTGGTGTTGAATCCTTCCAAAGAACTCTATGAAGGAATCGTGTCTTTCCTTTCGACTTCAGATAAAATTGCGGAATTCTCTTTTCCTGATCAGGACCTGCTTACTGCATACTTTGAAGGGAGATGGTTGCCGCTTCGTTGGTACTATAACGCACTCCGAACCTTACGATACATCCATCCCAATCTCTGGAGGGATGATGAAGTGCGATGCCTTCATTATATCCTTCCTAATAAACCTTGGCAGTCGAGAATTATGTCACGGGAATCAGAGGCTGAACTTGGAGAAATGAATAGATGGTGGTGGAAACAGTTTGACACGTTGGGTGAAGAGATGCAGACAACTGATCCTCGTGGTTGGCAATTCGTACTATCGAGTGTCGACCACGTTCAAACGTAGTGACAGATCCATAATAGAAGGCTGGATTTAGCGATAGGTATATGGTGTTATCATCCACGCCAGGCAACGTGAACTTCGTCCGTTCTGAACCTACCAAAGCCAGTCAATTCAGAGGCATGTCATGTCAAATCGGTTGAACCAAACCTTTGTGTACATGTACTCTTCGCTAAAGGAGTTATCTGTCCCATTCGGAATGCGAGAAGGCCAGCTTGTGCAATCATGATTCCATTATCGATACAAAACCTGATGACACCATTCAGCCTCTTTCAAACCACAAAGATGTGAGTTTTCGGATACCGTTCATCTGTAGCAAAGACCTGTCCACCTCTTTCTTTTGCCATGACACCCATCATATCTTGTAGGCGTTCGTTACCTTTAAAAAAGCATTGAGATCACGAAACTCAAACAGAATTTTTACTCACAACCCACCCCCCCAACAATAAGGACCTCTTTGCTCCCAATGTGAGCCATAGCTCGCTCTGTGATCTCCACTAACATAGCAAAAACAGTTTCTTGGAGAGAGAAACAAAGGTCAGCAGGTGTGATGATATCGTCGTTGTCGTCCTCCCGAAGTTTCCCGTCTCGGCGAAAACGCTTATCCATTGTGTAAGCTTCCACAGATGTCAGTATTCCAGAGAGGCTGACATCCATTCCTTTCGTTGCATATGGTAAGGGCAACAGTCGCTTTCCTCTGTTCATGGCACATCAGTTACTTTGACAGACCAAGATATCAACAACCATGCTGACCTCTTGGCCTCCTGTTCAATATTATACCCCGGACTCGGATCGTTGCTCAAGTCAATCACTCTTGCAAAGCGGTCCAGGCAATTACCCACAGCGATATCTAACGTTTCACCAAATATTCGATAGCACTGTCGAGAGTAAGCTATCACCTGAGTGTTACCGCCTGAAACGTATAGAACAACTGGATTTCGAGCTCCGGTTATCTCCCGGCCCATCTCGATATCTGGAAATAAAGTTCAGACTTGGGAACCTATAGATCTCAAGGAACATACGGCCAACACAGTGATTCACGCCAACCAATGGTTTGTCAAACATGAGGGCCAGCATCCGAGCAACAATGGCAACAGACTGCAGAGGTGCACCCATTCCAGGGCCTTTTGGTGTGATTAGGATTGCTTTGAACAAGTAACATTCGAGTGATTCACCTTTTGTATAACAAATGCAATCTAAATCATGGATCGAGACATCAGCTCGGACCAGGCATTGCTTAATTATTTTCAAGGCCCATTCTCGATGGTGGAGAGCAGTGTCTCGCGGCTGAAAGCCTTCTCCAGGAGGAGTAATATATGTATGCCTGATATTGGATAGGACAGAGGTTGATCCATCTTCAGAATGCTTGATAACACCGGCCCCAAACTTGTTTGCAGACCCTTCCAGACCAAGGGCAAGGTAAGGTCTTTCTGCTTGACTAGACTCAGTAGAGCGAACATAAAACTATAATCAGATTGTAGATGACCTGGAGCGGGAAGCGGTGTCTTGCGACGCAAATGGCCAGGCATGATGGATGTTACTAACAGACTCGCAGTCAAGCTTTTGATTGAGACTTGATTGAAACTGTTTCCGAAGATAATCTAGTATTTGGTTTCCCTCATCATATAAAATCCGTCCGGGAGAATAATATTGTACAGAAAGAAGCACTATACTCGTTGTATATGTAGTCCTAATAGCCTAGCATTATTCATTACCAACGGCGTCGTTTTGTAGATGGCGACTTATGTAAACAATTCAGATGCGTAGTCTACCTTAGTTGTAGCGTAGGCCGGGGTAGATATCATTTACAGTAACATAATAACCATATTTAACGGAGCTTGTCACTCGGTCCCACCGCAACGTTTGCTTCATGCGGGGCCGACCTCCTTGACTGTGCAGGATGATCTTCATCATCTCGTCTACGCTTTTCTGCAGTACGGACAGGCCGCGAAGGTGAGGGTGCAAGACGGCCAGCTAGCAAAGCATCATAGAGACCCACGTTGAAGTCTATGCATTGCAGGCGCACGCATGGGACAGATAGTTCACCTGCGTCATATGCAGCACGTATGGCTTCAACAGTTCTAGGATCTTTATTTTTTTCCTTTGTAGTATTGGAGTAGATAGTTTTGAACTATAGATGATATCAGTGATAATTATTATAGCTTCATCAAAGAAATGTGCCTCTACCTCATCAGATAGAGAGTTCCATTCATCAACGCTTAACCCATCTACACGCACCGCTGTGTAGATACCAAGGTAACAATATTCCTTCGGTTTACCATGTGATCGCGTTTTTCCAAGAAAGACATTTAAACCAACGTGGGGTTCCACGAAAGTTTTTTCTTCCTGTCCAAGCCCCACAAACATGTAACCGTGTTTCCCGGGAGTAGTTGGGCACCACGGGTTGAACTCGATGGCAGGGCATAGGTACATTGATATGTCATGTGTCTTTGCTAGCGCAGTCTGGCTTTGCGTAACCCTGTGCTACCTGATTAATGGAAGCAGACGGTAACGATACGTAGTTCACTCTATTTCGCACCTGACTATGAGCGACTGAATACCACCACCAATAGAGGTCGCTAGGAGCGCTCTCCTGAACGTGACATCAGTGCAGTTAACATCAGGAATGTACTCAGTCAGCTGCGCCAACGTTCGTTGCCGGGCTTGAGGCATGGCTGTCGAGGAGTAATACGCAGAAACAAACTGCATAACTGGCTGTGACAATACTGCCTTACTCGTTGTTGAAGTTCCGTTCTTATGCGAGGGTGGTGGTGGACAGATGAATGTACGAGGGCCCCTTTCCTCCATTATAGTACAACCCGACTCTTGTTCGTTAGGCTCAGCTGAAGTGGACTGTTGTTTCGTGGGCGTCGACGTCGAAGTAACATTATGTTGAGATGTCACAGTCGATCCTGCATCTTGAAGCTAAAATTTTCAAGTTACAGGCAGAACCAAGTCTTAATCGAGGTAAGTCCCTACCGGCCTTGACTTCAAACTCTTATTGAATCTGGTAAGATTCTCCAATAGCGTCTTATTTTTGTCAAGGAGCAGCTTATTCGTCCCGTTCGCTTTGTGCAACTTTTGATGTGTAGAAGAAAGCCCCTCACGCAAGGCATCTTTCTCTTGCTTGTCGACGGCTGCACTAGATTTCAGTGACTCGATCTATTATTTAGGAATTAGTCGGTAGAAGCAAAGTTTACAAACAAACACGCCTCTTGCGACAGGGCTGCAAGCTTTTCTTGCAATTCGAGATCTGTAGAGTTACGCTAATTCGATGGTGTAAGTACGTTGTAAAGATTCGAGAAGAATGACTTACGCGACGAAGGTCCCGGTCGGCATCAAGCTCTGGATTCTGAGCCGAAGGAACACTCTTACCTTCCTGGTGTTTATCACGTAGACTTTTTAATTCTGCAAGCTGATGGAAAAAATATTGAATAAGCAGTCACACTAAAAACAAGTGGAGACAGACCTGTTTTTGCCATATGGCCTTGTTCGATTTAAATTCATTTTCGAGGCTCTGCTTATCGTTCATCAGGGTTAAATTTGCTTCTTCCAGTTTATCCTTCGATAGAGCAAGGATTGCAATTTCTGTGTTTTTGCGTTGAAGCTCCTCATCCTTGCGCTGAAGATGTAAATCTAACTGTGATAACTTGAGTCATTAAGTCATTGTCCGTCAAATGGGTTCAAAAATAGGGTCTACCTGGTTCTTGATATGTAAATATTCGCTCTTGGCTCTGACCAGACCTTCCTCGGCTTCGCGAAGCTTGGTACGCACAATTTCATCATGAACTTGGGATGGCATTGATTGGACGGTTACACATTGAATTTGTGAGTGGCATGCCTCCTCTTTTGCCTTTAGTTGAGCAGCAGTGAGCTCGCGATGTTTCTCAAACTATAAGACAAGATGAAAAACGCGTCATCGACAACGCCAAAAGTGGATGACGCGCCTCTTGAACCAACCTATCTCGTTCGCCGACTAAGGTTTCTTCTCGAGCCCGCAGCGTGTTTATGCACTCTTGATGTTGGCGAGACTGTCGATTCTGAGCCAAGCTCAGCTGGCTGTAGACTACAATGGCGCACCTCTGACTGTGCTTTTTCGAGCTCGGTTTTCAGCAAGACAATATTATTGCAGGCATCGGACCATTTGGCGATAATGGAAGCCCAAAACATCTCTTCCTTGATCGGCAAAACACCTACTTGCGTATCCATGTAACTTGAAAAGGCTGACACAACGTCAGGAAAAAGGTCGAGAGGCAAAGAGTTTTGACTTTTATGTAAATCACTTTCCAAATATGGTGATGACGAGAGACACGTCCAATGGAAGCAATGCAATCTATACAAGTACTGCGATAAAAGAGATATTACGATTAACTCTAGAAGAAAGAATGGGTTAAAGATGCCCGCGTATAAGTATTCCAACTTAATCCCTTAAAGCATGAATGTCAAAGGATTTTCCAGATATCCCTTGAACGCTGCCAACCATCTCGCGCCAACAGCGCCATCGACAGTACGATGATCAGAGCTCAAGGTAACCTTCATGATCTGGACGGTCTTGAACCCACGTTCCTCTTCTGGCGCGGGAACAAGGGTCGGTTGGGTGGCACCAACGGCAAGGATACATGATTGAGGGGGGTTGATAATGGCAGTGAAATGTTCAACACCATACATTCCGAGATTAGATATCGTGAAAGTACCACCCTGTTGAGAAGCGATCAGAAGCAATAAAAAGAGGTTTGCATAGAATAGCACACCTGGTACTCTGCTGGCTGCAGTTTGCCGTCACGAGCCTTCTTTGCAAGGGCTTTTGTTTCAGCAGATATTGTGGCGAGACCCTTTGAACCAGCATCTTTCACAATGGGGGTAATGAGTCCAGTCGGTGTAGCGACTGCAACAGAGATATCTGCCTTCTTGTACCTGTTCAGAAAAAATAAGTTGACGCTGAGCCCATGAATAGAACATCACATACGTCCTGATGACTTCGCCTAGCCAAGCGGAATTCGCTTCGGGAACATCAGATAGGGCGCAAGCAACGGCCTTGACGATAAAGTCATTGACGCTTAGCTTCGCTGACTTATCTTTCTCGGTCAAAGTCTTGTTGAACACTTCTCTGAGTTTGAGAACCTTGTCCATATTGATATCGACCGTGAGGTAATAGTGAGGCAGTTCTTGCTTCGACTGGGTGAGACGCAAGCCAATGGTACGGCGCATATTAGATATGGGAGTGTCGACGTAGTCGGTCTCAGCCGGTAGAACTGTTGTTGTTGGTGTTGGTGCGGATTTGTAATTCTCAACATCAACACGAATGATGCGACCAGAGGGACCGGAGCCTTTTATTTGTGCCAGAGGAATGCCACGTTCCAAAGCAATTTTCTTTGCAATTGGAGATGCAAAGATACGGTCCCCTGTCGGCAGTTCGGGTTTCGTATCCACTTGAGGACTTGAAGGCTCGGACCTTGGTGGTTCAGGTGTGGCAGGTTTAGAAGGTTCTGGAGCCTTCTCAGACTTGCCTGCACTAGTCGATTCAGAAAGAGCCCGTGACGCGAATTCAGCGGCTCCAGACAGATCATCACCCTCCTCGGCGAGGATGGCAATTGGAACGCCAACCTGGACACCCTTGGCACCGTCCTGAGCCTGGAGAGGAGAGAAGGATGAAAATTAAAGGATATTGCACCAGAGTGCTGACTTACGATGATCTTGGCTAGAATTCCGTCGTCTTGAGCTTCGACATCGATAGTTGCCTTGTCGGTTTCCTGGGGCGGATGGAGGAGTCAAACAGGACCGCGAAGAACGAAGATGGACTCACAATCTCGAGCAGAACGTCACCGGTTGCAAAAGCTTCGCCCTCCTTCTTCTTCCAGGCAGCAATGCCTCCCTCGGACATGGTGGGGCTCATTGCTGGCATATTGAAACGCGACAACGCGCTGCGACGTGCGGAAAGATGGAAACCTGGAGAGAGAGGTGAGCTGGAGATGGAGGCAGGAGGTGGACGACGTACGGCGCGTGAAGAGGCGGGCAGCAGCGAGGGAAGCCATGAGGGACGACGAGAATTTTGGACGATGACAAGTTGGTGGACTGTGGGTGTGTAAACAGAACCAAAGCCACCGCAATGGCATCTGAGCTTGTCCTCCCCGGCCAGCCCATATCTCTTCCCCGGCCAGCGCCCCAGCTTGGCCCTGGTCTCTATTCCAGAGATGCCCAGGTCAGAGCCAGCCTCGTTGGCATTCCTCACAATCATGCCTCTGTTTGTCGTCTCTTTATCTGCCCGGCTTACTGCTTATCTTTTTTCGCTAGACACTGACCATATCTCGCCCCCGTCCCCATCCTCCGGCTCCAAACTCGGTCGTGCTTGGCTCCATCACTCGACTATCGCCCCTTCAGGCCATGCTTTCTATCACCGTGGTCGACGGCGTGCCCCTTCCTTCTGGCGAGGAATTCACCGGCGTCATCCGCACGCAGGATGTACGAGCGACCGAAAAGGACAGAGTCAGAATTCCAGACTGCTTCAGGGGAGGTGATGTTGTTCGGGGTGTCGTGGTGGGTGGCCTGCAACGACTCGCGTGGACTGCCGGCTGATCGTCACCCAGATATCCTTGGGCGATGCGCGCAGCTATTTTGTGACGACCGCCAGAAATGACTTGGGGGTTATATTTGCAACAAGCGAAGCAGGTGATTACCCGGTCCACACAATCTCGTTTTTCGTACTTATGCTCGAAAGGCGCAACAATGGAACCTGTCTCGTGGCAGGAGATGCGCTGTCCAAAGACAGGAAAGATTGAGAAACGCAAGTGTGCAAAACCTGAAAATCTGTAGTCTACTCTGTATTATACACCGTTCAATATTACAATCCTGTTACTTGCAAACGTTGTCGCAACACAATTCTCCTACCTTCCAAATTTGGCAATCCGCACTATTGCTGTTCAACATCATCTGCCTCCTTTGTCTTCTTCATACTCACTCTCTCCGTTCGGTCATGACCGCCGTCCTCTCGACGGCGGATCCCTTGCGCAAGGATGTACGAATGTCTCTCGACGATAACCAGGTTAGGTATGCATTCCATGCCACTGATTGTTTCTTGCCTCACCTTCAGTCAGCTACTCACCTCTGTCAACCGACTGGCGCGCCAAGTACAATGAAGTACGTAGTTCAGAACCCTTTCTTGGGTCTGCTCTCAAGCTCCCTCCAGGTCGCCGACATGTTGGCAGAAACTCGTGCCGAACTGGATGAATTTCATCATGCTAGCAAGGAGCTCGAAGCCGAATTGGAGAATGAGCTGCAGCGCACAGAAAAGGCTCAACAGGAGCTCAAAGTCAAGGCAATTCGAGCCGAATCTGAACGCGATGAATGGAAGGTGTGTCTCTGGTAATGCATCAGCGTATATCGCTAACCCCTCGCCACAGGGCAAGTTCATGTCACTTCAGACAAATCATAACACCACTACAGCATCCTTGCAACGCGAGCTAGATACGCTTCGTCAAGATTTTCAGCAAGCAAAGATCCAACTACGCGATTTAGAGATGGGCAATGATGATCTAGAAAGGAATGAGCGAGCTGTGTCATCGAGCTTGGCTGATATGGAGGCCAAGTATTCGCGTGCCCTAGAAGAGAAGATACTTCTGGAGCATGAACTTCTTGAGAAGGCTAGTCTCGAAGAGGATTCCCAACGCCTTCGAGACGAACTTCGAGGTGTGTGTTTTGGGTGTCAGCAGCGTGCGCGGAACTAACTAGTGCACAATATTCTTCTCTTATCAGACGCCAATGTTGAAATTTCCATTTTGAAGGACCAAGTTGCAAGTCTTACGGCCCAATCAAACAAACTATCAGTCGAAGCCCCTCCTCCCGAAGAGTCCCAAACAGCCTTCCCTCCAATATCAACGCTCTCTGACGACGACCTTTTAAGCACGCCCCCACCACCAAACCTTGAACTTGACGAATCATCCCCTAGTTCTGAGGATCTTCCTTCTGATAATTCCTCCCTGCAAGCTACTCCCAAAGCAGTAGCTATGGGTGGCCAATCAGACCGTGCAGGCCTCCAATCAAACAAGTCAAGAATTGCTACTCCTCCCTTCCATTCCCGCGTCACGAGATCGACTACTCTTCCCTCGTTATACATGTCAACTCCTCGTACTCCCACTACGCGGCCTCCACCGAAAGTCGTCAATCGTTCAACAAGCACCACATCAACAAGCACCACTTCCAAGAGTAAAGGTGTTCAGATGGTATCAGAAATGCGTGCACGCGTGCGTAACCTTGAACAGAAGATCCATACTCGTGTTCCCAGGCTACGCATGGGAAGCATAACAACGAGGCACAACCCACATTCCCTTACCTTCGTCAGCCCAACATCAACATCCTCCTTTTCGAACAAACCTTCAGCCGTGAAGACTAGTTGGGAGAGTTTAACTCATCGACGGAGCGGAGAATCTGCGCAGAGTAACGATAGCGGGTCAGAAAAGAACCAGAAAGGTAGAGGTGACTCTTCGGGATGGGTCCTCATCATGGAGGATTCACCATCCCCACTGAAGGAGCACGAAAAACGAAGAATATCCAACTCAAGCCCTTCTCATGTCCCAACTTCTTTCCGCCCATCAGCACTGAGCACTCTCACATCCCCCACGTTTACTTCACCTCAGTCCAATCCTTTTGCTCAAAACGTCACTCCCACAGGGATTCGTCGACCTCATTCGCGTTTATCTGCTGGCAGTAGCACGACTACGACGAGCTCGATTCCCACCCCCACTTCGCGCCCTGCCACCCCAACGTTGCTTCCATTACCATCTACCGGGTTATATGCCCATTCTTCGACTGCCGGGATAACAGGGCTCAAACTCCCAACTGGCAATGGAGGATTGAATGACCCGAAAAAACGATCGTCTCTCGGTGCAAGTACCGCCATCTCTCCTTTCGACAGTGGTCGAGACCGGCCAACGACCGTGCTACCTCGACCTGCTTCTGGTACTCCCTCGTCGAGTACGAAATTTAATCAAGGCAAGACTTTTCCCCAATTGGCACAGACAAGACCTCCACCCTCTGCAACATCAACACCAGGATTGGCTCGGAGTCGCATAGGACGCCCACCTGGGCGGAAAAGTACCGACGGTATGTCGGGATTAAAGCCTGAGACGCCGTCAAGGGTGCGATCTGAAAGCACCACTATGCCTCCGAGCTGAGAGTTGTATTTTTTGAATCATGTATGGCGGGTTGTAATTTCTATGATGACATTATGGATAGTGTACGCACGGGTATAAGTAGAATACACATTTTGATGCTGAGTCATACGTGCGACTTGAAGTAGACGACCATGGAGGACAGACCAGCCCGCTCACTCAATCGTCAAGTAGTGCTTGAAGAAGACGAATACACTGAAGCACTTTCACAGATTATTGCCCGTGACTTTTTCCCCTCTCTTGTCCATCTTGATGCCACCAACAATTATCTTGACGCTCTTCGTACCCGAGACCCCCACCTGATTCATGCTTCTGTACGCCGGCTCGAGCAAATAAACAGTACTCCTGGACCCTCTTCTGTTCGACCTCTCCCTCCCAAATCTTTCTCTCAGACTCCGTACGGCTTGGAAACTTCAGATACCCCACTTCGTACACCTCATGGAGAACCCCCGACCAAACGCCCGCGACTCAACACAGATCTGAGTCTTGATGCCTTTCAGGCTCAGTACACATCAGAAGACAACTCGAGCTTCACTCAAATACTGGATGACGAGAATAGACAACGTAAGGAGAAGTGGGGCTGGGCTTGGGAGGCGCAGAAGAGGGTGGAGAAACAGAGAAACAAGATGCTTGAGGCGAGAGAGCGAATGCTGATTGAAGCGCCACCCTTGACGGGTGTGCGGGAGAAATTCGTTATAGAGGCACCTATCGTGGCAGGACTGATTAAGGGGAACGAAGAGGAGAAGGAAGATGAGAGTCGCAAAGAGGATCGTGAAACAGAACAGAAAGACGCGGCTGCGAATCCATCCGAGGAACGGACTTCAGATGACCAACACCAACTTGTCAAAGTTGACCAGGAGAAGACTGAAGTGGATGTTATGGCTCCGAAGAAAGACACGCGTACGGCTGGAGTGGACGGGTGGAAGTTCAAGGTTAGTTTTCTTATGCGTTACATTAAATACACTCTGATCTGCGTATTCTTGGGGATTTACAGGCGCGAAACTCGTTAATGTTTCCACCAGACGCAGACGAATCTCCATACCATCGAATTCCAGAAGCTGCCGCAAACCCAAAGGTTATCAAGTACAACAACACCCGACTAACTGAAAATGAACATCCCTTGTCAAACACCGGGCAATCAGCTCCACCTAGTCCTACAAGAAGTCGAATAGATGCAGCTATCACTGGCACACCCTGTAAGTGCCCTATACACAAGCTGACTTGGAGCTTGCTTATGTGGAGTGCTCAGATCGTCCTAAATCCCCAACCAACAATGACTTTTCCCTTGTGCCTAATTTACCTTCTCCTACTGCGTCAGAACTTGGGCCAACCGCAATGAAACAGCTCATGACATGGGGTACCCTCAATGCGACACCCAGAATTATTTCTCAAGATGACCCAGCCCTTCCACCACCGAGCACACCTTTCCGTATACCGGCGATGAGCTCCCGGGAAATGATCTCACATAGACTCTCAACGAAGGCTTCAAAGAGCTTACGTGCCAAAGCAGGACTACTTGGACTAAGCACGCCAGGGATTCGCGCTACTCCAACAACAAAAGGATCAATGGCGCCACCATCATGGACGCCACGACGTTCTGAAGCAGCAGGGAATTTGACGCCGGCCGCGAGGAGGCTGTTGGAACGAAGCACGATGAGAACTGCAGGAGTTCGAAGAGCTCAAGCCATGGACAGATCCGCTGGATGGGACAGTGGTGCGAAAGTCAAAGATAAGGAGCTCAATAGGGTAAAATGGACTCCTACACTAAGCCCTGTGACTCGTAGATAGATAGATACTTGACTAGCAGGCCCATTTGGTCGTGATGTACTGCGGTATGGGTCCGATACTTTAGCAAAAAAGACCGTCTTGGCTAAAGTCCAAATTACGGACATATCTACATTGTCATGATGCAGACGTCTTCTGTCGTTTAGGGTCTGATGGTCCAGTGTCGTCGACAGATGACTTGCCAGGGGATGGAACCGGCTTGGATTTATCAGAAGTAGCAGGCTTCAACTTTCTTTTAACGACCACACCCTTGAGAGACTTTTTGGCATCTTTCTTGCCCGTGGACGTAACTGCAGGTGCCTTGGGCTTGAGCTCCAATGCCGCAGCTTCGATAAGCGGTGGAGGATTGTTGGAAGCACTTGTCCTCGCTGCGATAGCCCTAGAAACAGTCAAAAAGAAATCCTTTGAGTCAACCGAAAGCTTTACTCTCTGAAATTCTTGACTTCTTCGCCATCTTGCTCTTTCCGTAAACGTTCCTCTGCCTCCTGACGCTCCCTCACAGAATCAAGAAACATTATTTCGTCCTCTTCGAGGGCTCGGAATTGATTAGCTGCCGGTGTCAAAGTCGGTCAGATATAAATAATTGCTATCGGACTGCTTGCCTAGTTTTGTCTTCTCCTCCCATTCTTCTTGTTTCGCGATCTTGAGAAATATTAGAGTAGTGCAGACTGTTGCATAGAACAAAAAGCACCTTGTTGGCAGCGAGTTTCTATTTGATCATTCGGCAATCCATTGCAAAAAGTCAATATACGACTGGCTGTGCAATTACGGGATAATGCTCACTTCAGCAAGACTGCGACCATCATAGGAATCATCTTGTTGGCGCGGAGGTGGCTCCTGACCTAGCCTAGCATAAGCTGCCTTCCATTGCTCTTCGCGGCGAGCTTTTGCAGTGTCCAACTCGGTCTCTGTCACGAAACGAGAGCCCACGACGCCTGTGGAGAGGGAGGGTATGACGGAGGAGTCGTCCATTGGTGATGTGACTAGCGTGACGGAATGGAGGCTGGCAAATGCCCATGTCTGTTTCCTCCCGCCATCGTCCATCGTCGACGTCGTCTTCTAGTGCAAGTGTCCAGCACACTCCAAGCACCCCCGCACGACGTCCTCCGCCCCCCGTCACCACCGTGGTAACCACCCCTCGTTTGTCGCCTTGATTGTCAGCCGTAGCATTGGACTCATCCAACGGTCCTCTAGCATGGGCCCGTGACGAGCCCCCGTCCCCACAGGACCGTGCTTCAATAACAGACGCCCCGCACGGCTCAGATCCACGTCACTCCGATGCTGCTTCTTATTTGACCAATTCCGAGGAACCTCCATCTCGCTGGTGGACATTTACTCTACTTCGTACTCCTAGACAACTACCGCACTCCAGCAGTACGAGCCCTACCACAGCCAAGCCAGAGAAAAAGAGCATTAGGGACATCTGGCTCCCCGCAGCCTCTACTGCACGTGAGACTGCAATATCCGGCAGTAGAGACAAGGACAGGGACGCTGAGCTTGGTCAGCCCAATAATCATGACTGGCCCCTCCGGTTACCAACTCCACCGGCAGCGCCATACACGTTATCACATAACACAACTCCTGGATGGGACGACCCATGGTCTCCTCGAACAGCCGCGCAAGGTCCCGTACGCAATCATTTGTACAGCGAGAATTCCTATGGCTTTGGTGTATCAGAGGAATCTGATGGAAGTGGAAAGAACATAAGTAAATGGCACAGAAGGCATAAACGTTTCCGAGTATTCATCCTTTCTAACACCTATGTTCCTTTGGTACGACCATGTCTGCGCATCTAGAGCGATTATCACTGATTTGTGCATTCAGCTTTTTCGTTTAATAAACATAACGTTCACTACGTCCGCTCTCGCAGTCGCCATACGTATTCGAGGAATAGAAATGATGGCGCATAGTATGGGAGCGGTAGGAAGCTCGCCGTGAGCTTATCAAAGAATGCGTCTGGTGCAATTCCGCTCAGTTTTTGACTTTGCAGGACAGTTGTCATCATTTTTGCCCCGTTAACTCTGGTTCATGTGATGATCGCTATCTATGTATGTTTCGTGAACGTGCACCATAGTGCTTCTCCTGCTTACTCAACAATCTTCCAGCTCGAGTATTTCGGCCGTCCTCTTGGCCTTTGGCGGACATCTGGTAAATTGACCTATACACTTTCCGAGGTTCTCTTCATTTGTGCCTGGTCTGCTGCGCTCTCCCTCTGTTTTGATAATTTCTTCACTTCCCTCATTCCATGCGCATCGCCTTCAAGCATCTCTTGGTATAATGAGCTCCCTCGTCCTTCGAGCGTTTTACCCAGCTCTGAGAGTGGTGGCGTTGGCGATCGCATATGTGACTTTCAACTCGCCTTGATATGCCTTGTCGCCATTGGCCTTCTGGCATATTGTACAAACCTAGTCATTAGTCTGTTCAGGATATTTGAAAAGGTCAAATATCGTTCGGCTGCGCCAATGCGCTCGCAAACATAACTTGCTGCTTCACTAGAGTGGAGATGTATCTTACTTATTCATCCCATGTATGCACGTTCTGTCGAATATGGAAGCTGGATCAGTTGGGCAAGTCAGTGAATTATCAGTTATGTCAATGAATATCAGTTATCCTAGACTACCGAGCTTGATAATGAGCACGTGTTTGTTAATTAATCAATTTTGGTGGAAGGATCTACTTAATTATTGACTGTATGCCTTTCAAGGGTGGCTGCCTTTTTTCACTGTCATGGACCCTCTAGCGGGTAACCCCTCTGTATCCAGGTCACTTTTCAGACTGCGAGTCAAGTCGCATACCGCCATTCAGATGTTCCTTGAACAGCGCGATTATGTTCTAGGCATTCTGCTTCTCTTGATTGTCGTATCTCTATGGACTGCCTCCAACTTCGTGACCCAGGTCGGGATGCTTCACCTCTCAATACCTAAGCTAAAATTTCTCTGCACAGAATATCTTTGAAGATGGTTTCCACAAACCTTTCCTGCGAGTAAAGTTTTTCAGTCTCAAAGCTGCTTCTCATTGCAGGATTCAGTGTAACATACCTGAACACTAGTTCTTTCATGCTCTATCTTATTCCCTATGCTTTCAAACGGCGGGTGGAGAGACGTGAGGGCTGTTCATCCGTCTAAACTCACCTTTTGCTCATGTCGGAAACAGAAAGAGGGTACGAGGTGGTAGGGATAGATCCAGGACTTACACATACCCCGTCCGCTGGTGAGGTATGTTCTCATCGACTTTTTTTTTAAGCTTTTGCCAACTTTTTTGAGGTTTTACCCCCGTTGACCGTCAGGGAAACGAGAGAATTAGCCTTTGTGTTCTGTTTTTTGTGGTTCGTCGCTAATTGGAGTCTGAACACCGCACTCGATTATACCAGTGTGGCCAACGCAACAATCCTGTCCAGTATGAGTGGTGTGTATGATTCATGATGCAAGGATGTTTTTAATTGCTTCCCAAATGGCAGGCCTATCTACCTTGTTAGTTGGCCGAGTATTTCATGTTGAAACCCTGACATTTGCCAAATTTCTCTCTGTCATCCTAAGGTTTTTCTCTTTGACTTCTCCGTCTTCATGGGTTTTGGCTGATCAAACGTCTATTTTGAAGCTTTACTGGAGTTGTCCTGGTCTCCATTTCTGATTCTTCATCTACTCCTGAATCTAAACCAACAAATTTACTTTGGGGCGATTTTCTGGCACTCGTATCTGCTATCGTATATGGCCTCTATGTCACTTTGCTCAAGGTCCGCATACATTTCGAGTCCAGAATTGATATGCAACTATTCTTCGGCTTTGTCGGTCTATATAACGTCCTGACGTGTTGGGTCGTCGGAGCTCTTCTTCACATATTAGGAATTGAATCATTTGGGCTACCAACTTCATATGTATCGATCAAGGCCATTATCTTCAACGTCTGCGTCGTCATTCCTCAATGCGCACGAGTTAACTGATGCATTCTTCCAGATGTTTATCACCCTGTCCAGCGACTACCTCTATGTTATTGCCATGTTGAAGACCACCCCTTTGGTAGTTACTATTGGCCTCAGCCTTACAATACCTCTTGCCGTCATCGGTGATCTATTACTTGGCAAGACTGTGCATTTCTTGGTCCTTATTGGTGCCTCGATCGTTGTGTTTAGTTTCATCATGGTTGGACTAGATGATGCCAGGATTCGCTCGGTGAAAATAGATAATCATGATACCTTAATGGAGGATGACCCATTAATATGATAGATCAAATGTATCACAGACCCCTCTGGATATGCTTACACTTTTAAAAGTATTTAAAGAGTATTTTACCGTAAAAGGTCATGGCACTGGGTGCAGGGAACGATATGTTGAGCCAAAAGAATGAGAAATATGATAAGAATGCTTGAATTAGACTCAAATTTTTTTTGTGTTTCTGACGAAGCCACAAAAGAAGTAACATGAATCGATTTACAATGATATTTCAGTGATCTGTGTTATAATCTCAAATAAAAATCAAATAAAGAAGTTATAATATTTCTCACGGAGCTTTTGGAAGACCTCATGATACTCTTCCTATGGTTTTATCAGAAACACTCGAATAGAACTTTGAATTAAATTTGACCCATTCTTATCATAAATTTGTTTGGCTCAAAATATTGTTTCCTGCACTCAGTGCTATAAGATCAATAGGGACGGTTAAATTATGTTTGGTTGCATTCATTTCGAACGCGTGCTACAAAATGCGAGGCGCGTCGGCATAAGGAAATAAATAATCCCAAACCACCCCTAAGCCATCATGGTGAGCAAACGCTGAGAATTTGTGAGCGTAACTGAAGGAAGAATTTAGCCGAAAGAACGCCGCAAACGTATTGGAGGTCATGAACCCTCAGTCAAGCTAAGAAGTCGTAGTTTCGCAGTCCAGGATAATGCCGTCGAGCATGTAGATATTGGGACTTTGACTGAGCCATCTGTGAGATCTTCGATGCTGGCGTTCATCATTGTACTAATCTCGTTCCAGGGTTCTGAGATATTGCAGAGTTTGTCTTGCACAGAAGTCTACCCAGTGCTGAAGAAGAAAGAGAAAATGAAAGCAAAGCACGATGCATTGATGCAACGTACGACAATTTCTCAATCGAAAGAACTCACAAGAATACTCTTTTCAAAGGACTGGAAATATCTAGCTCGCCATACTCCAAATCGCACGCTCGTCGGTTGAAACGCAAGGCGAAAGAACAGATCGCGAACGGGTTAAGCGATATGCAGTCAGCCATTGCGGCTCTGGATCAAGACATATCAACACTTGTTGAACCCGAAATGAAAAAAACATCGTCCATCGAGCTCCAACCTAAACAACACTTGAAACCTGGAATGATCGGGGAAGGCAAGAAAGCACCACTCTCAAACTCACAGCGGAAGTGTGCTCTGTATGTCAAACGTGATTTATCGCTCAAACGTATCTTCTGATAATTGTAATTAGACAAATGGAACGAGTTCGGCATCCTTTGATCCTTGCCAATCCAGATTTTGCTAGCAATCCGTTTCAGACGATACGGACTCATGCTCAAAATACACTTGTCAAGCGAGACCCGTCACACTGACTTGTTTGGTCACTCTGTTATCTAACCCTAGCCCCACAACCCACAGAAGTGTTGTTCCACATTTTATTAAAATTATCAACAAGACTCATATACCTGAATGAGTACTTGGAGGAGTTGGTACTTCGGGGCCTATGTCGCCTTCTTTTGTACCTAGGACTTCCATTAATTCTTTCCTTCCAAACATATGCGCCGCTTGAATGGCATTTGGAGTTCCAGCGCGTGGATCAGCTCCTTTCTCAAGCAATGCTCGTACGATATCATCGTGCGCCTTGAAAACTGCACCCGCAACAATCGACTGGCCAAGGTCATTATTTCGATTGGGATCTGCGCCTCGCTTGAGCAGTTCCTTCGTAAGCTCAGTGTGGCCTGCATAGGCTGCCAACATTAATAGGGTGTTTCCTAGCTGTTGTATGCGTCTCAATCGCTATGTGAAAAGTTGGAAACGGTAGAACCTTTATCATTGGTGAGATTCACTGGTAATCCAGCGTCGACGGCGGCTAGAAGAAGTTCTGCATTTCCAGCCCGTGCTGCTTCGAACATTCTATGCGCAAACTCGATCGTATCGGTTGGTAAATCAGCCACCCTAGTAGATGCCTATAGTCATTGTGTGAAAAGTGACGATAACTAGAGTTTTGTTAGCAACCAACCATTGAGACTCTTGAAATCGATAAAAGATCGATTCAAAAGATATCGGGTTTTCGACACGTGATGTTCGGAAGATCGTCCCCAGGGCTCCAACTTCGTAATTCAATTCAAAACGGAGCCTTTGGAACAACGACGACCAAGTACCAGTATGTAGGTTGCATTCAGAGGTGGGTTATAAAATTAACGGCTATATACTCTTCCAACCATGAATTTCGAAAAGGCCCAGAAAAGAGCATGAATTAATTGAAATGATAACATGGGTATAATACGGAAAGAATTGTGAATCATGTATCCTCCTAGGCGAATTTATTCAGTCGTCCTCACCATTACCACTCATACCAGCACTCCATACAGTGCTGGCACTGCTACCGCCCGCACTTCTCCGGCTGCGTCTGCCGCCAACTCTGGGAACTATCTCTGTAAACCCGCCACCAGCTCCACGCGCAATCTCGGCGCTCAGGTTGCGTTCGTGCGCATCCAAAGCCGCCAGAGAGCTTTCGGCCTCTGCTTGTTCCAGTGCTCCCCGAGTGAGATTGGGAATGCCTAACCCAACGCCAGATTGAGTCGATCTGTCCATGGAAGAACTGGCTGATTCGATCGAAGAGACATCTGAATTCGTTGCTGGTTTTGAACCAAACCACGAAAACCGTCTGTTGCTTGTAGCAGTAGGTTGTGGAGTTGAAGTAGAAGACGAAGTAGAATCAGCACGTTGCATGGCGGGAGATGCAGGGAATGAGAAGGATGGAGTGATCTGGGTGGGCGTCTGTGGTTGTATCCCCATCAACTTCATCGTCGCATTCATCCTCTCCCTCTCCTTGCGATCCTCATCGTCTTCTTGGTTATCCAGTTTACGTGCACCAGTGACGGGAGCACCACCAGGCTTGAGTGTGAGGGGGCGCAGATTAGTATCCGATTTCTTGTCAGCCTGGGTACCGAAGAGAGAAAAGTTTTTCCAGTCAAAGGAAAGTGAACGACGCTGGATCTTGGGATTTGGTGGATTAAGGAGTGGCGAGTGAATCCGCGTCTCGGGCATCGGGCTTGATGTCGAGCGGCCTACGATGATAGATTGTGGTCGTGTATTGGAAGGTTGAGAAGGCGAGTCCGGTCCTGTCGCTGAAGGTTGTTTCTCGTAATCAACTGCAAGGACGTGTTCAAAACCTTCTTGGGAGATGATGCGATCAATAATTTTCGATGCATAGAGCGAAAGCGCCTTGTTGGCGTCTCTGAGAGATTTAACCTCAGTACGAAGCGCATCTATGTCGTTCAAGGAACCACTAGATTCGATACCACCAGTAGAGTTTGATGATACCTTGCGCCCATCGATATTTTTCTTGCTACGTTTGCCTTTGCCACTGTGAATTGAGCGCTCCTCGAAAGCGTTGCTGTCCAGAATATCCTTATTCTCGGCGCGTCCGAGTTCTGCAGCAAGATCAAGACCAGGACCAGTAATGGGGAGATCAGCCAAAGATTCTCCGCGTGTCGGACCAGTAGAGGTAGTTCGCCTGCGGCTATGCCTACTACTCTGGCGGGATGTCGAGTCCACACTCCTCGTGTCGAAGTTGAAGTTATGGTTATGCTCAAGATTGTCTTCTGAAGCCTCCTCTTCAACTCTATCCAGAGTACTCCTAGCGGTGCTGCGGAGACTACCAGCGTCCGTGCCACCTGTGTGGTCGTCGTCATCGTCTCCATCACTACTATCCCCACCACCAACTTGACGCATGAGGTCGAACTGACCGCTCAGCGTTTTCTCCCTCAGGAGTATCATATAGCTCTCATTCTCCTCCTGAAGTTCGTTGTTGACTCGTTTCAAATCAGCAAGTTGTGTTTGCAAAAGAATCAATGTACTTTGCAGCGAGGAGTAAGAGGTGGAGAGTGTAGAAAGCTCAAGCCTGAGTGAAGTCATCTCTGCTGGCTCGGTCTCCGGATCACTGATATCGTGTCGGGTTGAGGGGCTGTAATCAGGCTTGAGACCATTCACCTCCACTTCTGAGTTCTCGAGTTCTACGTCGGGCGCTAGTGTGATAAAAATTGGCTCAGCCTGTTTGCGAGCGTGGGTAAGAGACTGGATACGTGACTTGAGATGCTGCTCATTGTCGTAAAAGGCTTGCCGCTCTGCTTCAAACGTTTCGGTCTAATGAGGATATCTCTAATTAGATTTACGAGAGAATCAGTTCATGCCATACCTGTTCGTTGTACCGGCGCTGAAGTTCCCTTTTCTCTTTTTCCAAGTCGCGCATTTGGGATCTAAGCTTCTCGGCTACGTCTATTCGCTGAGCCAAATCAAGCTCAGATCGAGACTGTTCTGCATAAAGCTCATTCAGTCGAGTCTCTGCAGCACTGAGCGCAGATGTCAGCTCGTTGTTCTCGGTCGTGAGGCTTGCAATTATTTGGTCCTTGTTCTGGACCTGAACAAGGAGCTAGTAACGATAGGTCGTTACTTACCGATAGCAACGGACGTGGATGGAAGAGCATACCTGTTCCTTCTGGTCTGTCTCATGCTTGAGAGAAGCGGACAAGCTTTCGGCAGTTTCGCCTGCTGACGCAGTCTTTAATGATGACACGCGGCGGCTTCCAGAAGCGGAATTTAGGGAAGCTGGTGGTCGAGGTGAGACTGAAGATCGGGCCGAGGGGCCCCTGGCAGGAGGCGTGGGCGATGCAGAAACAGGGCGACGAGCGGGAGGCGGTGCCCGGGCGGTGGATGTGGCCATTGAGAGGCAGCCGCTATGGTCGGGGTCGTTTTCAATGGGCGTTAGGGGATCGTAGAGGGTATATCAAGGACTACTAGAGGTTGGCAAAAAAAGAGGGCATCCAGAGAAAGATAGATCTGTGGTTGTTAGTAGGAGACGTGCGTTTTCAGACGGTTTCCATCAAGCGGTGGCTCGATCATTGCACACTTGTATGTTAGCCGACATCCACACAGAGTCTCTCGCCGAGGTAAGCCTCTCTACTGCCCTCCCTCTTCCCTCATAATCTCTTCCAGCTTCTGGCTCAGGTATATTCTGAGCAAGCAGCCCCAAATGGCCTCCATATTCTAGGCTCGTCCATAGGTCGCGGAGATATTCTTGAAATACAAGGTGGCCCATCGTCAGGAAAGACACACCTGCTCTTCCACTTGATTATTGACTGCATAATCCCCTCTCAACACGCTGGATGGGCTGACGTCGCAGTTGTCTTCGACATGGATCACTCTTTCGATATCATCCGTCTGAACCACCTACTCCTTCGTCGTCTAACGCGCGCGGCCGGTCTCAACGCGTCAGCTGCCGAGTTCGTTGCCCAGCAATCGCTGAAGAGGCTATCCATATTCAGACCCTCTTCTACGCTGGAGCTTGCTGCAACACTCTCGCATCTTTCCAGATATCATTCAAGCCAATTTTCCAGACAGAAGATTGGTATCGTCGCTATCGATTCCGTGAGCTCTCGTTACTGGCCCGATCGTTTCGTTGCCGAACAAATGAGGAGTTCCTTGGCGTCCCACATACAACCAGGATCAAAATATGTAACATCTTTACACCACATGCTTCTAGCTCTTCAATCCTTCAGTCGTACCCATCGACCGCTTATAATCATGACAAACTGGGGTTTACATTCTCTCGACAACAGCGCCCCTTCCTTTTATCGACAACATCTTCAACCATTCCCAGCACTTCCTAGTCTATGCCTCGCCCAGTCAGACCAAAGTGCGGAAATAGACATACCCCTTCCGGACTCTAAGAGTATGCTAAGTCTGACTTCGCACATTACCCTGCAAAATATTGACACGGATGTACGGTGCAACTCTTCTGAAGCGCAGGGTGGACCTGTACAATTTGTTGTGTTACTACGAAAACCAGATTCGTCTGTCGTCAAATTCACATTGTCTATCAGTGACGATGATATATCAATAATAGACTAATCAATGTGCGCTACATTGTATAATAACGAACCAGCTTATTAGTATTGAGGTTACCACCGAGTCCATCGTCCTATCAAAACGCAGAAGATAACATACACGATTTGTTGTGTGACTTCGTTCTCGGAGGTTGTTCGTACCTTAACATCTCCGGCACAAAGAATTTCCTCATACTTCTATTAAATCAAGACGTTCGATATTATCTATCCGATTGATCACTTGTGCTACATCGAAGTATTTCATTCAGCGACTGATAATTTTGGACAGAGTAGGAAGTGGGAGACGGAATTGTACTACGGAAGTCAGGATATACGCAAAATGGATACAAGTTTTGTTTCAGATATTATGAGAACCAATCTGCTTCGATGATTTCTGATTTAATGATGTATTCCATAAGTCCGATCTAGCTGGTCTTTAACGCTTCTTCCACGGCCTTGCGTCGGATGTTGCCCTTGGTCGCTGTGCGAGGCAATGTTTGAGGCGCCACAATGATGATCATGTCGACGGAGGTAATACGTTCGTGAATGTAGCGGCGTGCGTGAAAATGGCGGGTCTTTCGAATGATCTCTTTATCCAGCTTGTCATGATCCATGTCAGTTGCTGGCTCTATGAACATGGCAGGAGACGGTCGACCGGTCCCCACGACAACACATTCCGCGATCAGCTTCCCACAGGTGGCACGAACATTGTCCTCGATTGCTCTGTTTAGACCTGTATTAGTCAACAGAAGAAGGGTCAAACATCAAGGACGTACTTGGTGTCGCATCTTAAACTATTCTCAGTCTTGATCCAATCATCATCGCGCCCACGGAACACGTGGTACCCTGGCACGGGCTCCTGGAAGAGATCCCCAGAGTGGAAGTCTCCATCAGGATGCCTGAGTGAAACATCGGGACAGTCTCCCGACGTAGAAAGAATCACCAACTCCATTAACCTAGTAGTTGATTGGTGATATTTATCTAATTCTGGGCCCACCGGACGAAAAGCATAGTTGACACCTTCAAGGGGACGAAGAAGGGATGCATTGTACTCCTTGCTTCCGACGGAAAGTAGCATAGCGCCACACTCGGTACTACCGAAAAGATTCTAAATGCGTATGTTAATCAAGCGAATGGGACATGTAGACAATATGAACCAACCCTCAAGGCAATTCCATTCATAAAAGCCCATTATTCTTCATCACGAGGCAGAGGAAGTCCATTGTACAATACCTCGTCGAGGTCTACGAGCATGGACAAAAGTTTTGCATCGCTGCGGGATCGTCGAAGATGGTTTGTGAGGAAGGCAGAAAATTGGTTCAATCTGTTCAAGCCACCCAGATTAATCATATGTTTGAGTTCCTCAGATGAAAACAATTTCTGCAGGCTGAATGACGCAAGATCCATGTTGAAGAGTTCCCATGAGCACTGTAAACATCAGAAACTTTCCGAAACAAAAACCTAGAGTAAACTCACTGAAGGTTTGGCCGATATGACTCATACTACCCCTGAAAGAAATCGTCAGGAACAGACCAAGGAATCAAAGACTTGATAAACTTACATCCAGACAGTTATGTCCTGTACTTGAGGGTTTCGCGGTTTGCTTGTTTGATAAGATTTCTGCACAGCAGAATCCAGCCAACGATAGCGACATGGAACCAACTTGGGACTCCCTGATGTAGACCCGCTCGTGTGGAAGATGAACACAATATCATCTTCGTTGACTGCATTCAAGGGAGTCAGGCTGTCTTCCCCATTTGTAATTTCCACAGGTACTGCAACATGCATAGGCACTGGGCAGTCAGTCAACGCTGATGCGAATGTAGCCTCATGAATCAAAGCCTTTGCGTTCGTCCGCCGTAGTAACTCGTAAATAACAGTGGGATTAGGCAATCGCAGACTGAAGAGCTGGGGAATATATCCTGCCCTTGATATTCTATAGATGTGCAGGACGTCTGCATATGTAAAGCCACCAATCCTGCGTCAACAGTCAACTCTACAGATACTTGATATCTCGTACCACAGACCAACCACGGAACGCGTCGGAATGCCATTATCGGCAAAGATACGAGCCCAAAATCTAGCGTGACTCTCGACATCCTCCAAGAACTGTTTGGTCATTGTATTCCAGTAATCGATTTGACCATTGGAAGGGTTGATTTGTGGTGTCTTGAAAACATTCGATAATGGAGTACGAGCGGTGGTGAACTCGAGAACTGTCAGATGACTCTGGAGCATGAAACTGTGAGCAGGAATGTATGTTATGGAATTTCACCAATAAATGTACCTATATATGCAGTTTTCTGGTAGAGAGATTCAAGTCAATGATTCCAGTGTGGAGAGAGGTAGAGACGGTTCAGCCCTTGTCTCGTTTCGGATAGCCTCACCTGTCTAAGCTATGGCTGAGCCAAATATGGCAAGGACGAGGCGGTAAATCAATGATTGAGATAGGTAGTTGAAAACATTGACCGATTGTCAAATGGGGACGGAACGAAGACTCGCAGGGACATAATCAATGTCTTCGGCTCAGTATCCCTAGGGACTCAGAGCGAGTGAGTTTCGGAGGCAATGCAGATTTGACGGCTCCCTGAATCCTCTGACAAGTGATAATATGTATGTATTAACCGTGACTAACCACAACAGCGCTGAGCTTCCGTAAGGACGCGTTGACCACGTGATCTCTTTTCACGAAATAAAATCAATTTGGATCTTTTTGCATTAAGGCTGTACATCTCATGTAATCTTTGTTAACTCATAACTCACAAAGTAAAACTTGTAGTGACCTGTAAACAACCTGTAAAAAAAGACTGGTGACAGGATGTCCGGTCAAAGGCTTCATGTGTTTCGACTCCTCGGCCCTACCTGCCTACGCTAGCCTGTAGAGTCAGTTTGTGGTTTAGTTGATATCACAGCTTTCAGGGGATGCACGCAATTTTCTGACATGATGAACAAGAATCGTAACTGGCAACTCATAACACGAATCGTCCTCTTGAAACTGGTCCCTGCGATAGCAGTTTTCGTATGTACTGGCGTTAGAAATCAATCGGACAGCGACTACATATGCACCTGAGTATGTCTGTTCCCATTCGTCAAGATGTCATCCATCATGGAGCCTTACTTAAGGGAGTTGCTGATAAGGTGAACTATTGATTCAAATTTCTTACAATTTTCTGGAGAGAATTTGAAAACTGTAATTTTGTAAATGAGATCATGCACGTGATCTTAAAGGGGAAAAAAGCCACTAAAACGTATCCCACAACTACAAGGTTCTTATAACCTGCCTGTCCAGTGTACGTCCATCTGTGCCCACTGACAGTTCTATTCTCACACGCTGCGACAGATACCGTGTACGCAGACCAGGATCTCTGGTTGTCCATGCTCAAGAGGGTTGGTCTCGGACACCTCTACCATCATCGTTCGTTGGGTGGATATCTTAATTCCCGATTCCGTCGACCTCGAGCTTTCGTTTCCTCGTGTCGATGGACAGTTTCAGCTGTCACTCATTGGCGCGCCATAACCCAGAACTCGTGCCTAACATCATCAGAACGTGCTCCCAATTCGCCCTTACCTCCCGACGTCATCAACCGCGTAGAAGAGATCTTTTCAAACAAAGGAAACGATCAATCTATTATTCTGCATCTGCAAAAATGTCCGGAATTACTTCGATATTTCTTAGATCACGAACATGCCAGCAAGATTGCAGAAGGGCTCGCATGTACGCGTCGTCCTTCATTATCCCTACAATTCCTCCACGTTGCACATACTCTTGGGTGCAAATTCAGAGACGATGCCTACGAGTGTGTATCGTTCCATCTAGCAGAGAAAAGAAACTGGAATGGTGTCCTTTCAGCCGTCTCTCTCGCACAACAGCATCGAGGGCGTTTGAGTTTACGGTTGTTAAATTGGCGGACTCGTGCATATGTGGAGACCGAAAACTACAAAGCACTTCAAAACATTCTGGCTGAATTCAAGGAAAATAATTTGGAACCCACAAGGCGTACGTTCCACCTTATTTTGTCTGGCCACATCCGCAATCGCGATCTTTACAAGGCAAAAGAATGTCTTCAAACTATGACAGAAGCGGGTTGTTCGCCAGACGCGACTACGGATGCCGTTGTTGCAACCCATTATCGACGGTTGGGGATGGATCTGGATGTAGAGGCTCGAGCTTTGCAAGGCCTTGAGAATATTACACCAACCACTGCTGTCGCTGTGCTCAACAGTCTGATCACTCTTCGTCTCGATACACGCGATGTCGCAGGCGCACTGCAATTGTCTACACTTTTCAATCAAGTTCTTATGGACCCAATCATTGCGACGATGACACCAAGTAGTGCGGAATCTACAAAACCAAAACCCCAGCACATCCCAACCCTCTCGGTACCTCTCACTCCAAATGCCGATACCTATTCCTTATTCATAAATTATCACACCTCACGATCGAATCTTCATGGTGCGCTTCAGATATTCAGAGCCATGCTGATAGCCGAAACCCAAGTCACTCCCAATGCCCTCGCTTCAGTGATACATGCTCTTTACATGGGTGGAAAGGGAGATGTCGCTGTTCGCATGGTTGCAAGCCTGTGTAGCTCTGGAAAGACGCCGTCACCTTTATTCAATCAGTTGCTATCGTCAACCACATCTGATGACTTTCCATGGATCCCCTCTGGGATTTCACCGACCATTCGCATCTTCAACTCATTAATCAAAGGTGTTCTATCGACCCATGGTTTGAAAGGCATGGAAATTGTCCTGAAAATCATGCACGATTATGATGTTAAGCCTACTGCCGCCACTTTGGAAATCCTTATGAATCACGTTAAACGGGCCGAAGGTGGTCATGCACGTGTTTTGTCGCGTCTACTCCGTCGCCTTTCCTCGTCTGACATCCTACCGAATCTACGACATATACATATCATTTGCAGCAGTGTCCTTCACAGCGAAAAGAATCTTGTTTACGGTTTTGGCTGGGACAATATTGCAGCAAAATTTTCTAACACTCGCAAGGCCCATGTAAGGCCCTATCCAGAACATCGTATATCTGGTGATGCAGCCTCTTTCGATCCTGCAGCGGGCATCGAGTTCCCAAAAGCGCTGCGACAGCGTAGTTTGGTTCGTCCTGCCATAGAATCGCTCGAATCGCGGGATATACTGAGCGACGCCCCCATGTTTGCCTTGCGCATGCGGCACGAGAGTGTCATACGGTCTGATATAGATGCAGCCAAGGAAGTCTTCGAGGTCATGCTCGAACGGGGAATCCATCCTAACAAGCATCATTTCAGCGCTTTGATGGAAGGCTTTGCGCGAGCAGGCGATCTTGAGGGCGCATACGATGTCATGCGTTCGGCCTCTCGTGCAGGCGTCAAACCAAACGTCGTCATGTTAACTATTCTGATTGTCGGATATGCTCATAAGGGTAATCCAGATAAAGCAATCCAAGTCTTTGAGGACATGATTTCATTAGGTATCGCACCAGATGTACCATCAATCGACGCAGTTGCCAGCGCTTTCTTCATAATCGGAGCATATAAAATGGCCAAGACAGTTTTACGAACATTGTGGACATATATCCAACCTTTTCCTGCCAACTTTGAACGCCTTCCACTTAAAAGCCTAGCTCAAGCCTTCCGTTCGCTACACACAAAACAACGCCCGGGTGATTTTGAGCTACCCAAGGAGGACAGGCTCGCGCTGCATCTGGAGCTGAATAGGCTAAGAGCCCTATGGAATATGGCAAAGATGGATAGACGACGTTTCAGACGGACATCACAAGACATTAACGGTAAAATATCTAATCGTGATCCTCCGAACGAGTGATTGTAATAATGTTAAAATAGTGTCTACTCAACGGGAAACGTAAGGTTCATGTAAACTTGGCATCGAGAAGACGCAGTGCAGTGCGGACTGCGTCTGTTGGCACTTCACGTACTCCTTGTCGTCCACATCTGAGCAAAACGTCCTGAGGGGCGAGCCTTGGCGAAGAAGATGGTCTACTTGAGCGAACACGCTCCTTTTCACGAAAATGAGCATGTGGGTCCGTCAACAAGACAGACTCGTGATCTGCCGGCAGGTTGATCGTGCTACTGGCAGGCGAAGCTGTACGCTCTGGAGTTACGGACCCCAGAGCCGGCAAGATGACAACTTTCGGCCCTGTGCATTTGGATCTACGTGCAACAACATCAGCGAGGAGGGCAAGGTCAGCGAAGGAAACGTTTGGGTGCGCTTTGATCTGCCGCCATGCATCGTTTGTAGGCATAGTTTCGGGGCCTGCTTCTATTGAGGAAGTCGAGGCAGATGGTGTATAATCAGACGATGATGGGCGGTAGCTGTCACTAGAAGGATTACAATCACGATGGAGTCCACTAAGAGAGACAGTTTGGTTGCAAGGACAATCCGTACATGGTGCCTGCGAAGTGACAGATTCCTCAATTGCTAAACAGAAAGCTTTGCCAAAGGCATCATCCGCACAAGCCATGCAATTTGACGGGTCTCCGGTGCAGGTTACGGGTGGTACTTGTGAAGTGACCGCAAATACACTATTTACGCTGGATGTTCCAGGTCGACGACGGAGAGGAACCGCCGGCTGATAAGGTGGAAGATTTTCAAGAATACATTCGGGAGGCGAAGGGGGACCTGGAATAAACTGAATAGAATTTGTTGTCTGGATATTGGAGGCGAGATTTGATTGGCCATAATTGTTCTGAGCATGAACTTGCTGCACGAGCTCACGACACATGCATGGTGTATCTTCAGTGCAAAACCCACAGTCAAAGGGGGGGAAACTACTCCCGTCGACTTGCGTTGGCTTCATTGAGGAAAATTGGAGTAACTGAGGAGTCTGAACAGGGTCTGGCTGCATTTCGTAACTTGGCAGTGGTGAGCATCTATTGTCAGAACCGTCTGCAGAATTCGGAGAAGACGCTGTGGAAGGTGGGGAAGGTGTGAATGACAGAGTAGGGGGTGGTCGAGGGGAATCCTCGGCAGTCTTGATACGCTTGAGACCCGAATTCAGGACGGGAGAATCGTCTCTTGGCCGCTTCTGGTCATTCTCTGCACGAATTGCTAGCGTAAGTCCGGACTTAACAAGTTTCTCCTTAAGTAGAGCGTTTTCGGCGCGTAAGATCTCATTTTCTTCTTTAAGACGCTTGGCTATGTTCTGTAGAGCGACATTACGCTCAATTTCTCCCTGTTCGTATGATTGGACACGGGCTTGGAGCTCCGCGAGCTGGGACTGTTTTCGCTCGCGAAAAGCGCGTTGTGCGGCTCTTTGAACAAATCAATTCAAATACAGAAAAAGGAGTTACGTAGTCAAACCTGTTCTGAATTCGCCGCCCTTTGGCATCAGCTGTCTATATGAAGGTCGCTATCGCTGGAGAAGGCACAATATTTGAAAAAATGACATACATCGCTCTGCGCCTTGACAGCGTTAGAAACATCTTTCTTGGGCTTACGCCCGGGCTTTGGCTTGGGTGCAATGATCCATTCTTTGGAAGCTGAGGTAACATGAGTGCAGGAGTCGTCGCACATGATATGACCAACTGACCTGTAGCCCAAAGGGGAGACGAGGAAGGCATGACATTTGTAGTGACTGATGGAGGGGCCATAGGTTTACGAATGAGCAGGAAAATGGCAGAACTCTGTGTGTGGGTAAGGATAGTATCTAAAGGTATGGGTCTTAAAAGTAGACGAGATATGAAAGAGTAATCCTTGTCTGATAAGATTCGGACATAACCGGATCGGTCTCCGATGTCCGGCACCGAGTACACCTGCGCTTGTGAGCCGTGAGTCTTAACTAGTCTTGACCGTGCGTAAATCATTTCGGGCATACCATGAGACCTTGTACCGGATGTTTTCTGAAAATCTATACCCTTTGCACCCCTTGACCGGTGACCATTCAAGGTACTGTTTCCTGTCATTTCAACAATGCATTCCTGCCTGATCGGGGAAGGGGTTGGGCAACTCCTAGAGATTGTGAGAACTTACTCTGATTCCAAGTGCACGAAATTTTACCAAGTGGTCACAAGCTTCCGGCAGAAGCAGGTCAGGCTCTCAACGTTGATGTCTCCACGTTGAAGAAGAACAGGCTCGTGAACTTCTCACCATATCGTGCACTAGTTCCCATCTGATAAGATCAGATTACTTTTACAAGTTAAAACGTTATCGTCTTCCCAGTCTTGCTTCTCAACCTCAAATACCTATTGGTTCGTCCCAAATCTGTTACACACAGACTCGGAGTCATATTAGCCGAAGCGTACGCAATCAAAATGCTCTTTCCCGGAAGCGTCAGTGAGAAGGACTGTCGCAACTTGGTAGAACCTTGTACCAAAGGCAAGCATGCTCTGAGACAGCGGACATACCGGGATACACGGCTAGAACAACTTTCCGGACTAGATCCCACACGGGCACGAACATAACCTTCGTGCATAGAGCTTATGGTGCGAAAAATCCAAATGAGTCAGTGTACCTGCATTTCTTACTAGCAAATTATTAGTATGCGAGGAACCTCAAAGACATGGTCGTTGCTGTCCGGAGTGGTCTAATGAAGCAGTGTCGAGAAGTGCAAAATGTGGGATCGCCTTGAGTACTGTTTGAAGTCTACTGTTCGTCCGTCTGAATAAACATTCGAATCATATCTAGGTTCCGTTCAATGTGAACGCTAATGTTGAAGCTTGCCTTAGGGCCTTATGTCTAGTGTCATCGGGATGGGGACCGTGTCAAATCGGAAAAGTGATTGTGGTTGTGGATATGCATGTAGCCTATGGACACACATTATTAGTAATCATTTCGTATGTTTTCCGTCCGTTCTTTTCCATGACACCCTCAGTGTTCATTCAACCACTGAGGTGTAAGTACTTATACATTTGTTACCCTTACCCTTACTTATTCTGCATAGTATCACCTCTGCTGACTGGGAGTGCATTGGAGAGGAACAGGTAGGAGCTTGGGGTTGCTGGAAGTCTCTTGGGCTGCTTGCTTGGCTAGTTGCTTGGCATGCTTGTTTGGCTTGAAGCTGGAGTGCTCCAGAGTCCAATAGATCTGCATATCCACCATGCCATAGGTGTGGTCTGCCTAACCCAACTTGCTGTGCATTGCCTGACAATGTTCATGTGCCCTGACAATCTGATCCTGCTTTGCATGGAGTTGTCCAGCAGCAGTGTGCACTTTATCCAGCAGGTGGTGGCTGGGGTGTGGAAATTGGTTAAAGAGCACCTTGATAGAGGCTTGATTATTGCTGCTAAGGATTGCCTTGGCTAGGAGTTGGCAATCCAGGGTGGTGAGCAGATGAAGACCTGGAAGGAGGCCCATAATTTTGGCTTCATAACTTGTATGCTGAGACTTGAATCCTAGGTGCAGCTAGAGGGAGGACTTCTTCACTCCACAGATATCTGATATGCCAATGTTGTCCTCAAAGCCTGATTCATTGCTGTAGACTGAGGCAGGAGCAGACCAGAAGGCATTGTTAGCTGATGTGAGGGAACAAACACTCCATGGGTAAACCTGCAAGAGCAGACAAGCACAAGCAACAAGCAAGAGTTGAAGGGGCACTAGGCAGCTAAGAGTCAGGCAAGGGGCAAGTGCAGTGAGCTAAAGTGAGGGTAGCAACACTGGAGTTCTCACAGTCAGTTCAATGTATAGACCAGGTGAACACTATTATTGTTTGGTCAGAGGATTTCCTATCCTGCTGACCAGCTTATATACTACATCCATGGCTATTGTGAGGGGAACGCTCATGGTGCGGAATACTCCTATCAGATAATGCGGAAGCCAAGAGCCAAGCAGGCAGCAAGTGAGTACTGAGATGGACGAGCAGCAGACAAGGGTCAAGGCAAAGCAGAGACTGAGTTGGACGACGCTACGGAGCTCACAGTTGATTCACTGGATAGACCTGGGGAATGCTGCTATTGATTGGTCGAAGGATATTCTATTCTTGCGACCGGCTTATATACTACATCTGTGGCTGTGCTATGACTAATACTGTATATGGTAAGCGGCCCAGGTATGCTAAGCACTCTGACTAATATGAGTAAGCAATGAGTAATCAATATGACTAAG
>JABFYK010058222.1:0-50088 GCA_018849495.1 Termitomyces sp. T123_Mx157 | reverse complement strand
TGATTTTTCCCGGCATCCCCAATCAAGCCGTCAATACCGGCACCATTTCGCCTCCCAATTCCGGGATAGACCTCAAGCACATCCCACCCGAGCTCCTCAGCACATGCATACACGGCTGCAGTCTTTCCTGACCCAGATGGCCCTGTGAGTAGAATTGTATTTGTAAGCGGGGTAAAAGTATGCTGTGCGGAGCAGTCGTGTTGGAGTATACCCAGATCAGGAAGAGAAGATGCTCCAGAAACAGGACTTGAAGCTCCAGCGTATGATGCTGGACTCGATGGTGCGGGAGACGAGTCGTCATACACGATCCAAGAGTCGTCTCGGTCTTCCGAGTCAAACCTTCGCTTTTTCTTTCCGCGCCTTTTTTCCACTTCGCGTATGATTGCTCTAGGCCGCTTGGTGCCTCGTGAAGATTCACCTTTTGCTTTCCCCTTTCCTTTCACGTTTGCTTCCGGGTTTTGTTCCTCTTTGGAAGCTTCATTCGTCTCCAACTGTAACTCGAGAGCGCGTATCCAATCGCGAAGATATATCGCATTGTCTTCGTTACCCAGGATCTCTACGGCGCGGGTTGGTCGCCATTTGTCAACCCAAAGCCCATGTGCTGACCCCTCAGGCTGACAGGCGGTCGTAGTGAAACGAGATATTGCTGGGTGTTCTCGGTGTTCATCCGGAATAGTATTCAAGTAGGTATCCTTATCGAGCAGAATAGATGTTGTTGAAATCTGGGTAGATGGTGCTATATCCTTCTCAGTCAGGAGTTGTTTCAATGTCCCGGCTTCATATGAGGCAGGTAAAGTCGAACTAGACCCACGCTGGGCGAGACGGCCATAGGGGAGAGCTGAGGGCGGAAAAACGTGTTGTGGGCCACGTACATGCTGCGATTCCTTGTTCGGAAATGGTGCAACTACCTCCTTAGTCTTTGAGAGATGAGAATGAGTGGCTTTTGAGGGACGTGATGCAAAGATAGGCGCCAACTTGGTTTTTACTGCCTCATCTGGTAGCTCGATAAGCACTACCTCGGGCGACTGAGATGGTGAGGGAACAGGTGCAGCCTTTGGACGACGAGGAGCGAATAAAGGTGCAAGAGGCTTAGATACACCGGTTTTAGAAGAACGGAGAGGTTTCAGAGCTTTTGTTTCCACGATGATAGGATCCTCTTGGCTGCCACTTTCCTTTATGAGTGAGATAGAATCAGAACCTGCAGAAGCCGCTACGCTGGGCGGCTCATCGTCTTCAATCTCTATTACTATATCTGGGTTGGCAACAGGTGGAGGCGATGGCAATGAGGGGGCGGGCTTCGCGAAGAAAGGATGAAGAGGCCGTGGCTCGAGACTTGCTGTGACACGGAGCAGAAGTCAGAAGCGACGGTAATT
Source organism: Termitomyces sp. T123_Mx157 (assembly GCA_018849495.1). Lineage (NCBI taxonomy): Eukaryota > Fungi > Basidiomycota > Agaricomycetes > Agaricales > Lyophyllaceae > Termitomyces > Termitomyces sp. T123_Mx157. The sequence goes on along the minus strand of JABFYK010058222.1, from coordinate 48,715 downwards.
CAGTGGTTTAAGATTTAGGCTCACTTTGCCTGAGCTTCTCGACCACTGGTGCCATATTCATCTCTTCTATGTCCTCTGTATTTGTTGATGTCAAGGTTGGGGTCGGTTGCGTCGATTCATCCTCGGTTACCTGTTCAACCGGTGCAGAAATGGCCGGGGTAGATTTAGCAGGGAATAAATCAAAGAGCGTCCTCTGCTTAATCGGCGCAGACTGTCGAAGGTCTCGTGAGTATGCAAGGTGAGATGATATAGGCGCCAACCAACTGATTTGGCTTTAGATTTGGCAGAGGCACTTCGTCTCGTGTCCACCATCAAATTAAATCGCGTCTGGCTTCTTGTCTACCCGTCGTCTAGGTCCGGTCGGGTGGGGACGTTGAGTTTGAGAAACACGTTACACGACGCGTCGGACCACTGTCACCCAAAACACACACGTGACTTTGAAAAGATCACCCGGCCCGGCCCCGAGCGAGCCTGCTCCTTTCTTGTCTCCTCAAATGCCCTCCACTTCCTTGTCATCTTTGCGGTGGTTCTCAAACGAATACTTTGGTACAGCGCGCTTCTTCGAGTGTTCTACGCCAAACTTTTTGATATCAATTCAATGACTAGAACAAAACGGAGATAGCATTGAGATCCTCGAGAATCCCCCGTCCTCACTGGAGTTTTCTAGACTCGTACACATATCACGTCCTGTTGTGATCAAAGGTGAGGGAGCTCCGATGTTGGCGAATTTGACTAAGCCTCTTCTGATGAAAGGGCTCAAGGTCCCAGCTTCAACGTTATGGTCTGATGAATATCTGATAGACCGTATGGGCGCAAGACAAATATCCATAGCCGTCACCCCAAACGGGTGCGGAATAAAACTCGTCGTAATTCTCTCGCCAATTGGCTGATTTTCTTTCTAGACTCGCAGACGCTGTCACTCTGGGACCTGATGATCAGTTCTACTTCGTGGAACCTTTGCTAGAGAAGATGGCAATGGCGGAATTCCTGGCCAACGTCTCAACAAGTACGACATGATTGATATCCTCCAACGATTTTCATTACAGCTGCTGACCAACGAGTAGACTTGCCGTCGAGTAACGAAGACATCTGTTATTTACAATCACAAAATGGCAATCTCTACTCTGGTGATGATTTCGCTGGACAGGGCATTCAGTCGTTCTCCGAATTTGAGCCTCTGAGATCTGACGTGCCTAGTGAGATCGCATTTTGTGCGGAAGCACTTGGTGTGTTTCATTTGACTGCCCGGGGATCCTTCCTAACAAGCTTTAGAAAGGAAGGTCACCGGATGCCGTTAACTTGTGGATTGGTGATGGTAGAAGCGTCACAAGCATTCATAGCGGTAAGCTGGGCTATGTCTGTCATCTCTCTATCATTCATTCATGAATATTGTTAGATCCATACGAGAACATCTACACTGTGTTACGCGGGGCGAAACATTTCACCTTACTCCCACCGACCGAAGGATGGTGTTTGAATGGTAGGTTCAGGCCTCATTAATGATTAGTCTGCAACATAACCCTGTATAGAGCGTCGGTTCCCTCACGCCTCATACCGACGATGTTCCAACACGGGCAAATTGTTCGTGCAACCATCTGAGGGCGCGGACGATATCCGTTGGTCTTCCGTGTCAAGTCCTCACATACCCGGTGCACTTGCACCGGAGGCACACCCTATACACATTACTCTAGGCCCTGGTGACTCCCTCTACCTCCCCGCGGGTTGGTGGCATCATGTTCGACAGCTGTCCGGAGCCACTACAATCGCGCTTAATTGGTGGTATGATATGGAAATGCGTGGTATGTCCTGGGTAATGCTCAGCTTTCTGCGAGGGATCAACGAGGTTCCATTTGGTAATACCGCTGAAGATGATGAAGAAGTGGAATAGGTGTACTGAATGTAGACATCGAATTTGTTAGTACTCCATTCTTTGCGCGCTACCTATAGTATAGCGTGCGTACTTTATTTACCCTATCAGTACATGTGACTGTCACGATCTTCTGTCACAACTTTTTGACCACTCTTTCCCTCACCGCGTCTGCTTGCCGATATGCCCAAGGACAAGTCAGAAAAGAAGGAAAAGAAAAGAAAGGAGGTCCCAGATGCTGATGTTGAAATGGTAGACCTGGATAAAGTAACTCGGTTCACGGTGTTTTTCTTGTCCCATTTACAACTTGTAAATTGCAGTCCCCCAAGAAGGCAAAAAAAGAGAAAGAGGAGATTGTTATTCCTGTCGAAGACCTTTCACCTATCGCCCATCCTCTTGCACAAAAGAAGCTCGTGAAGAAATTGCATAAAACCATCAAAAAAGGTAGCCATTTTATTCAATTCTTATTGAATTGTTTGCTCATTACAGACTCAGCTTCAAAAGCGCGGCAGGTAAAACGTGGAGTGAAGGAGGTCGTTAAGGGAATTCGAAAGGGTGAAAAAGGGTACGCCTATCTACAAGTGATGATGATTAAATGTTTCTCATGGCTATTCACATCAGTCTCTTAATTTTGGCAGCGGATATCAATCCAGTCGACATCATATCACATCTACCAGTACTCAGTGAAGAAGCGCAGATTCCCTACGTCTTTGTTGCTTCTAAAGAAGAACTCGGTCATGCCAGTTCAACAAAACGACCAACAAGTTGTGTAATGGTCTGCCCGGATCAGAAAAGGAAAAAGAAAAAGGAGGGGGAAGCGGAGGACAAGGATGATGACTACCGGGAACTATACGACGAGTGCTACAAAGAGGTCGAAAAACTGGACAGCCAAATTGTATTTTGACTTAGTAGCGCTGTTCAGATGACAACTTGTGGTATAATACGCGACTTGTCGGGAATTTGAGTTTCGCACGATCGTGGTCCAACCTATTTCTCTCACCACTACCAGCACCACCACTTTACTCGATACCCTCCTTTGCCTAAGTCTTGACTCCCCTTGGAGCTCTATACATAACTATGCCTGCCGCAAAGACAAAAGCTGCTACCGCAACCAACAATGCTGCTTCGAAGGGAAAATCTTCTGCAGCTAACAGCGGTACCTCGACCCCGGTGTCCACCACCGACAAAAAGGACACCACAGCAGAAGTCCTCACAAAACTCGCTGGCGGAAAACCCGACAAGAAAGCTTACGATGCTGAGCAGGAGAGGTTAAAGAAGGAAATCGACGTTCTGCAGGCTAAACTCGTGAGTGGCATTTTTTCCTCCGAGTTTCACTAGCATAATTAGGCACAATAGTCCGCTGTCAAGGATAAAATCTCTCTGGCCACGAAGTCCGGAGGGCCTGGAAATGAGCGAAGGGCTGCCCTTCGTGCTGAACTCGATGCAATCCGTGGTCAGCAGTCCAACAACAAATTGTCTAGGGGCAAAATTTTGGACCAAATAAAGGCCTTCCAAGACGGTATACAAAAGAAGGTCCGTGGCTCTCATTTGCGCCCGAATTCACTTGAGCCTAACATTCTCGATGTAGATCAAAGATCTTCAGGCTGCGAAGGGGAAAGTATCCTTCAAAAATGTTGCCGAAGTGGACGCACACATCAAGTAAGTTTTTGTACTGTCAGGCCTGCTGGGGCCCCTATACTTATGCCGTTTCTTTAGAAACCTAGAGAAACAGGTTGAATCCGGCACCATGAAACTTGCGGATGAGAAAAGGGCACTAGCGGATATTACTTCCAGCAAACGGACTCGTCGTATTGTTGAAACCTTCCAGGCTGATCAGGATTCCATTGAGGCTGACCGTGCTAAGGTTGATGAACTGCGGAAGCAGCTTGATGACCCCGAGTTCAAGGCTACCTCTGAACGCTTCGATGCCATCAAGACAGAGCTCGATGCTATCAAGAGAGAGGGCGACGAAGCTTATGCTAGTCGTACAAAATTATTTGAGGAACGAGACGCTATTCAGGCTCAGCTGAATGGATCCTTCAATCAAAAGCGGGAACTCACTACACAGTATCGTGAAGCAAATGACCTCTACTGGAATAAGGTCAATGAAGATCGCGCACGTCGAGCTGAGAAAGCACGTGCTCAACGTGCCGCAGAGGAGGCACAAAAGAAGGCAGAGATTGCCGAACGCCTGCTTGAGGAGGCCAAAGTCCCTGCTTACCAGGCCCAAATCGAGGACTGCCAAACCCTTATCGATTTCTTGTCCGGAAAAACGTCGGGAAATGTCACCTACAAGTCCACACCTCTCTTGGAGAAGAACGAAATTGCCGGTATTGCAAAACTGGAGGTCAGACAGGTTGAGGCTGTTCCTGAAGGATCGATTGTGCGGAAAAAGAAAGGCGAGGAGGAAGAGGCGTACTTTGTTGGAAAGGGTAAATCCAAGAGCAAGAAGAACACATCAAACACCCCAGCGAGCCCCTCTGCAGCCCTCAACCTTCCTTTACCCACACTTTCCGCCCTCATGTCACTTTCCATCCCTCCTCCCGCTTCCGCAGCCGATGTGCCTCGTGTCATCGAAGATCTCAAGACGAAGAAAGCTTGGTTCGAGGCTAACCAGGCTCGTGTCACTGCTGAGAATATTGTCAAAGCCGAAGAGCACATTCAGCGCTTGACTGGGTCAAAAGACGCAAAAGCGGCTGAAGTGCCAAGTGGCGGCGAAACACCTGCAGAACCCGCGTCGTCGCCACAGGACGAGAGTGAATCCTCTCTGAAGCCGACGACAGATAAAGCAGAAGAGCTCGAAACAAAATCTGCGGAAGACTCATAACGACGTACCGTAACGACAGACAGGTCGAATGGATGGAACGTATTTAATACGATCTGTACTCGTTTCACATGCATGCTTGGATATATACACCCTGTGGCGATATAATTCTTATATCAACTATATAAAAGCAGAGAAAACAGGCACAACGGAATGAGTATATAGATAGATAACAAAATCCTTGTGAAATCAAGATGAGTACAATATTAAGGAGTGTGGGGATTCGAGAAGACTGATGGAGAAAAGCGATACAGAGGATAATTGTAAGGGGGGCGAGATAGATTAGGTTAGACAAGAGACGAATAGCAGTCATGAGTAAACACAAGAATATCCGCAAATTGAAGCGAAGGTTCGTCCACAGTAACTCCAGACAGAACAGAACAAGACAGATCAGAATTCAAACGCCAGATGGCTGCTCAGTTTTGACAGGCTTGGATTCAGCTTCCGACTCGCTTGCAGGCGTAGGGGGATTGATACCCAAGTCCGGGAATGGAGAGTTAGTCACATCGAAAGCGCTGCCTGTGCCCGAGAAATCAGTAAACGAAAGCCCTGGCTGTGACGGTTCGTCGGGGTTGGAAGAAGTATCCATGTATAATGGATTGTAGGCATCCGAGTTGAAAGATGTTGACGAAGGATCGATAGAACCGGACGGGAAGGGGTCGTTCTGGAGGGCGGCCAGCATACTCGATGTGGTTGGGGTGACGGTCATCATCTGGTGTGGCCGGACTTCTAGAGCATTGAAGGACTCTTGCCCCGCCATTGGCGTTAAAGGAAAGAATTGTTGTTGCATAACAGGCTCCACTGATGCAGCAACCGAGTTCGTCGACAGTGCCACACTTCTTAAAACATTTACCGCGATCCAGTCGCTAGAACGGTGATCAGCGATGCGCTTGAAACGAATGATGCTGAATGTCCGCTTACTCAAGGAACAGTTTCAGAATTTGGAATGCACCGAAAGCAGGATCGCTACGAATGGTCAAGTCCCGCATGACCTGGCTTGTAACGTATCCCCAACGGATAAGGACGCTCCGCGAGCTCATCTGCCCCCTCTCCTCTTGTTGATTTGTCCGGCTGCCGCCCATTAATCGCTCGCAGCACTTGTCTGCCCACGCCATCACCTCCCGCACCGGTTCATTAGTCTTTGTCAAGCTGTCCAACATTTGCACAAATTCGACTTCTAGAAGCTGAACCAAGTCCTCGTGACGACAGTTGCAGACCAGGGCGGACTGATTTCGGACGGAATCGAAATCGACCTTCTGCCAAGACCGACGCATCTCGACCAGCTGCTTTTGGTTCGTTAAGACGGTATTGAGAGCCTGGGTGACTTGGTAGATGTCAAGGTAGCGCACTATAAAACGAGTATCAGGCTTATTGAGGGACAGAGAAGGATACACACAACGTACAAACGAGGTGTCCGAATCGCGCCCCAAGTTCCACCTTTGGCTCGAGAAAAGTGTTGCCATAATTTTCGAGAGCAACCAACAAGATCTTCTCCATTTTGTTTGCCAACTGCCGAAGGCTGGACAACGAGGTCGCGCTGATTGGCGACAACATCTGAGACCGCAGAATCTCCAAGATTTCCTGAAAACAATGATAGATCAAAAAATGTTTGACACATCCTGAGGTCTGGACGTACATCATAGACAATCGCATCAGCTTTGGCCATCAGCCCAGCGATCGCAGGTGCATGGACGATTTCACGGTGTTGACCTCCCAATGTGGTCCAGAATGTTCGGAGATGCATCTCGAACTGGTCGAAACGGAAGGATCTTATGCTCTCTATGAGGGCATCAAGATGCTCCTGGAACCATCCCCACACTTCACGTGCCAAGACCGTGTGATGGGTCGAGCTTGCACCAACGGCATCCTCAATGGACGGAAAGTGAAGAAACTGGCGAACAGACAGGGCTTGCTGTGGACCAAGATACGCCGGCACCTGACCATTCGTTCGTTGAGGGGAAGGTGTTTGAACAGCCAAGACTGGATCCTGATTGGGGTGGCGGCGAATAGAGGCCTCAGGCGGAAAAGCGCTAGAGGGCCGCTGAACAGATTGTACTTGTGATAGGAGAGTTGCGACAGTGGGTGTTTTGTCGGTCAGGTCATTCGTGAAGTTGGGGCCCTTGATATCGGCTGTCAAAGCCAGAGAGTTCCGCTTCGAGTTCATCGCAGAGTTGACACCTTCAGAGTCGTCATCGTCGTCCTCGTCCGAACGATCCTCGCTCCGGTTTGCAGTCTCCGATTGCTCCTGTGCATGACGAGCTGCAGTGACGGACTGCTGTCCTGCGTTATTGTTGGATTTCTGGATGTAATCCTGAAGCCACTCGGCTTCAGCCGAAGTAGAAGGACGAATACCACAATCTGTCCATCAATGGCTGATTAATGATAGTGACCAATAGGACATAACAGAAAAGCCGCACAATGATATTTGCTGTTCCCTCTGACACCCAGACGTCGTGTTTTGATAGTGGGGAAACAAAGACGGATCGCTTTGCCCAGCGTGGCGGTGTTGATATGGGGGATTCCGTACTCGTCGCAGACCCTGCGATAAGAAAAGTAGAGTCCTTGACGTGGAACATTTCCATCGGGGTAGGGTGCATAATTGGCCGTCAACCTGTTACGAAATTTGAAACGTGTCTTACGGGAACCGAAAAAGGCCAGAAAACGTACCATGCCTGGACAAAAATCTGCTTTGCCCTGTCGGAGGCGCTGGTCGTAGTAGCTACCCGTACATTTGTAGCGAGTTTTTCCAAAGTATGATCGGTGTTGATAGCCATGCGTCCAAAGGCGCTAGCTGGATGCATGGTGTCGGGGGAGGGCGCCATGGTCTGCGCGCCTGTAAAGATGCCGTGGTAATCTGAAGTGGGGTTGCTGAGAAACATGGAAATGTCATCTGTTTCGCTGGAGGAGGAATGGACGCTGTCTGTATCGCGGGGGTAGGGCGAGGCGGCCACACGGGCTCGGATGTGCGTGGGACGGATGGGACCCTTGGCGAGGCTGTGAACTGGAGGCGACTGGGGCGCGTCGTCATCAGTGAGGCTTAGAGACAGAGGAAAAGGGCTAAATGAATCCCGTACGTGATCGGCTTGGATGTAGGAGTTGCGGTAGAGATCGTCAGGATGGAAAGGGCCTGGGGAGGAGTGGGGGCGAGAGATAGAGGAGTGAGAGGAGACAGAGGAGGAGCGGGAGTGGGGAACGAAACCGAGAGGAATGCTGGAGGGCAGCATGTGCGCGTTGACGGCGGTCATGGTGGCAAAGGACAGTGGTGCTGATGAGCAAACGCGTAGGCGGACCAGCCGGAGAACAAAAATATAAAAGAGAGAAGTGTGGCAAATACAAAACGAAAGACAGGCCCGACGATAATATGAGCAGCGAGGGTGTTCGGATGAAATATTGGTTACCAGATCACGAAGAGGTCAATCGTCAAGACAACAACGGCAGCCTTTTTCGGATTTCTCTTCACTTCTTATATTCCCCGCTGCGCTCTCACGTTTTCTCGCATCACTGATACATCAGTACATGTCTAGTTTCACTCATCCCTCCTCTCCCCCCATATACATGTATTTCCGAAATTCTGCCCGCAGTGCTTCCTGCTTCTCGTTTCCCAACCTCTGCGCCAGTTCCACCCAGGACGGAATCGTCAAATCCGCCATTGAATACGGCGCAAACTTCGACTCCGTCACACTCGAGTTTCGCAGCGACTTTGGCAGCCGTTTCAGCGGTATTGGATAGCGGAAGGCGCTTCCTTCATCTGTCTCGGCTGGGTGCAGCTGGCTCGGTGCAAACGTCACGTATTCCAGCTTGTACTCGGGCTCTCTCTTGCTGTCCGCCTTTTCCAGATCAGGAAGGTAATACTGCAATTGTCCTGATATATCACATCTCTGGGAACTGTAACGTAGTGCCTCACCTGAGCGTAGCCCAAAGGCGTCCATTGCTTGTTACTGCGCGAGGGTGATTCAGGGTCAGAGTTCCACGTCTCGTTCAGGAAACACTTCCATGTATCCTGGTACTCTTTCAGTCGGCACAAGGCGGTTTTGTCTGCGAGATCTCCGTGCTTATGCCCATATTTTCGCTTGTTCGCCTTGAATCCTGATCCCCCTGTGACATTATAGGCAAAGATCCTAAACGAAGGGAGGTACGGATTAGGCACCACCGGTGGTGCTGTATTGACCACCGCGTAGTCTGAATAATCTATCTCTTCTGATTTCTTGGGTAGCGCAGCAAATTCTTCCATCAGTGTGTCGTATAAAGAAGTCTTTCTTTGCTGCTCCAACTCATCCTCCTGTTCGTTGATAAACTCCAGATCAATGCTTTCCAGGAATGAAAACTATCAACTCTTGATCAGAACATACGGAATCAAAAGATGATTGAGCCATACATGGTCCATGTTCATGTGCTATGTATGATAAGAGATAATCAGCAGAGTGGACAAGAGTCAAATGGACAACCTACACCGAACAGATGACCCAAAATCGTGTCTTGGAATCGGAGCGACAATTCGACATATCGAACATACTACTCGTGATCAAGCCTCGTAGAACTAAGAACAGTAAGTCGACTCACACAGTCAGGGAAATAGTTACCCGGAGACGGTGGGACGTGACCTGTTGATAGCGTCAATATCCAGAGATTGTCAAACAATCATCGATTAATAATCTTTCGATGACGATGAATCTTACCGGTAATCCAGACCTTTTCAAGTCGGGATCGTCATTAATAGATGAACGAAGATGTCGATGTCACTCACCTGCATGTTTCTGTGTCGATACATCTTTAACTGCACTTCAAGCCAATCGAATTCTAGATTTCCAGGATCATGCCGGTCATGAAAACCGCAGCCACCAACGGCTATGTTATCAAAGTTAGATATGTCCACAAGGTATACAAAAGAATTTTCCGGAAGAACCTTTATTTGAGTCATAAAAATATAGGGTATTTAGGCTGATGGCGGCAACCTCGTCCGGAATAACCTCCACGGAATAATAAGCTCCACGTTGGAACACCTGCAGGTATGGGAACGGGATAAAGTTATCCCATATCCTATCGCCACGAGTCAAAAACATGAATACGACAGCTAAATCAACCTATCGAACTTCGCGAATTCATTCGTGATACTGTTCGGACCTAAGTACGGTGGCAGGCATCATAATCAAGATGCTGTTTACAAAAACACAAATTGATTGCCCACCTGGTGTCAAAATGTTCTTGATAATCCGAAGCTCTCAGCAGGAAAATATCGTGGCAGAAATCACGCCTTACATGAGCTATATCGTTTCAGTGAGCTTTACAGTTATATGGCGAGGAAAAGAACCTGTTAACTTACGCCAGATGTCATTGTTTCCTACCAATCAGAAATAATTCCGAGTCCATTAATCGAACTGCACAAGAGAGGTAGGTATGTACCTAGGCTGGGAACAACTGGTATCCCTCTGCTTGAGAATATCTGCCTCATCTTGGCAGCCACAGCCCTATTGAGAGCGTATATTTCATCAGGCGTGCGAGGAATCTTGGGATCGTTATCATGTCTTCATCTCCGTCAAACACAGCGTGTGATAAGTAGATTCGCGGATTCAATTACCTCGCATTATCTCCAGTCCCTGCACGTGTGAGAATTTCTCATCAATTGAAAAAGGGAAAGACGGGAAAGGCTAAAGCAGCACACACAAATAACAAAATCTATCTCCGAAACCCACCTCTTGTCCAAATAATCTAGCGTATAATTGGTGAGGGCCAACGGCGAATCACACTCTCTTGTGCAGGTGAGGCGGTCAAGTCAGGCGTGTGCGCCAACGCGATAACGGAAAGCCTCACGAGAACGGTGTACCATAATAGCCGGCTCGGTTTTTGGACTTCTTTTCCTTCCTGTGACAAGCAGTCTTCTCCGATGTTTGTGCGAGATAGAAAAAATCAGGGTGCATGTCTGTTATGTGAAGAAATCGTCCCTGAAGCTGCTTAGGCTCTTTCCGTTATAATTAGCTGCATGACTTTTTCAATAGCAGTCGGCTTACCTGCTCTAGCAGGAGTTTGAAGTGCAACCTGGAGAGGCGAAGCCAAAACATCGCTGAGGGTTACAACGATAAGTAGAGCCCAGAACCTTGACATGATGGTTGTACGTGCTGAAGCAGCACGACAGTAGCTGCGACTATAACGGAAAGATCTCGAGCAGTGGCCGAGACATCGCCCCATTTAGGTAGCACACGTTTGTTTCTATGGTCTCGTCGCGATCAGATGACTTTTTTTTAGAGTATCATGTTACAGCGATATATATGTCTAAACACTGAACAGTAGAATTATGTTACTACGCGCGAGGCGTTGAAAGAAAAGAATGGTACCAGTCTAATAAAAATACGTGTAATAAAACTTCGTATAGGTACAAACGAATAATGTACAAGATGGCATTGCGCCGAAGATAGAATACAAGCGATCAGGACAAACTTGGATGGAAACACGAAAAAAGATCAATTGGTCTTGATAGGCCTTGGGGTAGTTGGCCGGTCCACGTCAAGATGCGAGTTCGTATTCTGTGCATGCAAAGCGAGAAGGTAGGAGGTATTGTCAGCGGTATTCAAAACCTCGCGAATGGATTTCTCAGCGAGGTGGCACACCTAGTAAGTAGACTAGTCAGAGAAAACAAAGTCAGCAGTGAGATGAGAATACCCACTCTGCTGTACCCTCCAGGTTGCAAAGCGGAACGGCTTCTTGCAATGGCGTTATGGATCACGTCGTAAGAATAGCGTTTCCTAATAAAACAGATCAGAGTGACTAAATGTGGGGATGAAATACTACACACAAGATGCTTTCGAGTTCAGGTCTGTTACGAGGATGAAGGAAGAGGTCTGCGCCACCAAGATAACGATCAAATGCGCGGTATGAAGCACATCCAGCAACGAGGGTCTCGTTGATGGAAGGGTGCTCGGAATCCCAGCTGAACCAATTCTCGCTGGGGTAACACATCAGCCATGAGCAATCATAACGCTCTCTGGGACAATTACCTGAGGTGAATGTGTGCAGTCGCTTCAGGTGAATGGGGACCAAGGAATTTGTCCATATAATGGGTGGCAGAGGTAACGGCGTTTACAGTGAGAAGTAGTGATTAGAAGGACAAGGCGGTGACGAGAAATATATACGTGGCACTATGCTCAGTGATTCGATGACAGACAAACGTGAGATGGAACGAGTGGACAATCAAGCTCAAGGTGTGTAGTGGTTCGGATAGAAAAGACGCTTGACAAAAGTTTATCGACTCATAATACAAACGTGCGACGTCACGCTGTCACGTCGGACCCTGGGTACAAATTGAGGTCACTAATCTCGATCGATCTTTACGGGGTTAGGCGCGTGTCCAGTCTTCTTTCCACCATTACAAAATGCGGCCCGGGGGTTTTTCTTTGAGATTGTCGCAATCGACTCAGTCTTAACCATGACAATCGAGCTTCTTGACGATGAGCCTCTCTACCAGCCTCCCCATCCTGAAGACTCTGCTACCTTTCGTTTTCTTACTCGGGTTAACGCCATCACCGGGTTATCGCTTAAATCATACCAAGAACTGTATCACTGGTCAATCACCAACATTGATGACTTTTGGAGTGCCGTATGGGATGAGACAAAGATCATCGGCTACAAAGGCGATCATGTCGTAGATACAACCGCTACCCCGCCTCTAAATCCACTTTGGTTCGCAGTCACAATCAGCGCCTATCTGTGTTGCTGTTCTCACACGACACAGGTTTACCGATGCAAAGCTCAACTGGGCTGAGAACATGTTGCACTGCAGGTCTGATAAGATAGCTTTAGTCCAAGCCAGTCCGTTAGAGTCACTCCTTGGCATGCTGCGTGCTGTAATGTAAACTGATGATCAACACACAGCGGAACCAACACCAGAGGATCCTACACCCGAACTGCGTCAGTGTAGTTATCGGGAATTATTCACTTGGACAGCCGACTTGGCGTCTGCTCTCCTTCGAAATGGCTTGGAACCCGGTGACCGCGTAGCATCATATTCTTCAAACTGTATAGTGAGTACTTTTCTCTATCAACCTTCGGAAGGCCCTTCCTTGTCAGGTTTATACATCATCGATCTCTTGGCTATAACGTTGAAACTTCCGATTCCAGGAAAACGTGATTGCCTGCTTGGCGACCACGGCACTTGGTGGAATCTGGGTGAGTGCGGCTGCCGATTTTGGTCCAGAAGGGGTCATTGAACGGTGAGTCACTCAACATATCTAAATTTCGTTCTAGGTTTTCGTCTTCAGATCTTACAGATCTTTCCCTCAGGTTAGAACAAGTCGAACCGAAGTTCATTTTCGTTGTCGATGCTGTAGTGTAGGTCTGCCCCTATCGCAATCTCCTCGGTACTCACGCAATGTAGTTACAATGCCAAGGTTCACAGGCATATCCCCAAAGTCACGGCATTGCTCTCTGGTCTCTCGAAAAGGAAATTGACCCCTTCTAAATTGATCGTCATCCATGCCATACCTCAAAGAGAAGATCGTGGGGACTGGCTTCCTGGCTGGACTCCATGGGACACATTGCTGGCGGAGGGCCGCAGATGTAAACTCGGACGTACACCTTCTGGCGACATAGATTGGGTCAGAGGATCTTTCAACGCTCCGTTATGGATCCTTTTTAGCAGCGGGACGACGGGTAAACCCAAGTAAGGAGTCTATTCATGTCAAAATTCATTCGCTTATTCTATAATTTACTAGGCCAATCGTGCATCGTGCGGGAGGTATGCTATTACAGGCCAAGAAAGAGTTCGCTATATGTGGCGATCTCAAGTCTGAGGACGTGTTCTTCTACTATACAACTACGTGTGTATTGTTTCCGTCTTCTGATCGCTTTCTCACGGGCATGTGAAGAGGGTGGATGATGTGGAACTTCCTTGTGAGCGGCCTCAGCTTGGGATCGACTCTCGTGTTATACGATGGGAGTCCTCTGAAGGATCTTGCCTACCTCTGGAAGCTTGTTGACAACCTCGGTATCACTATCTTTGGAACTAGTGCCAAATATATCGATCACCTTTCGGTACTTTCTTGGAGTAATGTCTTCACTATTTGACATATCTGACCCTTGTCCTTTAGAAAGAGTATCGGCCTCGCGAACATCATGACCTGTCGACCTTACGACACATTTATTCTACGGGTTCTCCGTTGGCTCCTCACTTGTTCGACTACGTCTACCAGCACATTCGGAAAGACATTCTTCTAGGATCCATCACAGGTAGGTAGATAATTTGTAAGTCGTGTGGTTGGATGTTAACCATCTTCAAGGGGGTACCGATATATGCTCGCTATTCGCCGGGATGTGTTCGGCGCTTCCCGTCTATCGAGGTGAAATACAATGTCGTATGTTGGGAATGGCTGTTGAGAGTTTTTCCCGGACTGGGGAACTTTGTGCACCGGGAGAACAAGGAGAATTAGTATGCGTCAAGCCTTTCCCTTGTATGCCCTTAGGATTCTGGCCTTTGCCTGGATATGCATCTAAATTAGCTGTTGATGCCGCAATTGTCCGTTATCAACAAGCGTATTTCTCGGAGTTTGAAGGTGTTTGGTGTGAGTCATTATTTACAGATGGACCTCACTTCCTGAAACGTCGGCTCACCAGATCATGGTGACCACGTCATCATCACACGTTCGCGAAGTGAGAATGGAGGTGGTTTGATAATGCTTGGCCGCTCTGACGGGGTCTTGTCCGTAATCAAACATATCACATCTGGTACAGATAGGCTGACTGGTTATACTTATGTGACAGAAATCCTGGAGGTATTCGCTTTGGATCATCAGAACTTTACGATGTTCTAGACCTATGCTTCTCGGGACCTGGAGCGGAAGATACTATCCTAGACGCTCTCGCCGTAGGGCAGAAGATAGACAACGGCATGGATGAACGTGTCATCCTTTTCGTCAAATTGCCACCCGAAATCGCGCTCTCTTCAGACCTCGAGTACAAGATCAAATTCGCAATTCGTAACAGGAGGAGCCCTCGACATGTGCCCGCCAGGGTTTGTAATCGATGTTTTACATTATTGAACATGATCCAACATTAACCCTCGTTGCAGATTATTCAAGTCGCCGATATCCCTTATACCCTGAATGGGAAGCGTGTGGAAGTCCTCGTAAAGAAGGTGAGACGAGTTTGTTATGATAAACAGCTCGAAGTTGGGCTTAACCCTACTCAGATTATCAACGGTGCCCCACTTACAAGCGTCAACCCCGCAACGCTTTTGAATCCAGAATGTCTCGCATTTTATGCGGAAATAGAGGCCACATTGCGGCTTGAAGCATAGTCATCAAGGCAGTTGTTTTTATACTTGTGTACATACCAATTCAAGCAATAGAGATCGGGACATAGGATCTGCTTCCGCGATCGTGGCTGATCGTGCCGGGCTTCGTGGTTGAGGGCGTGGCTGTGCACACGAGCCTTGAGGCCTCGAAGCCTTTCTTATGTAACCTCATTGTTGCCAAAAATTTCGGGGGAGGCCGCCTTCTTCTGCTCGCTGTGACCACTATCCTGCACTGCAGCCTTGCAGGCACGCTACATTGTACAAGGCACTCTTGATTGACGATCCTCACGACACTGACACGCGGCCTGCACATTGAACTCCCATCATCTCACTGTTGCTTCATGGTAACCTCGTGTTTAGAAAATTTCGTACCTTATCATGTCTTCAAACATCGCACGAACACATTCACGACCCTCTTCTCTACCGCGCCGTTCGAGAATGCCTTCAATTTTCAACATTGTTCGAGCCAGCGTATACGGTAGAATTTATTCACTTGATCTATAAAACGATCTGTTAACAAATTGCAGGTGCCATTGTCCTTTTTACCGTTATTTGCTTGGCAATGGCGGGCCATTTTCAGCATGTTCTGGCTGCTTCTGATCTCAGTGAGCTTTGGAACATCTCCAATCATCAAGTGTTCTCAATTCGCCTCGCTAGCTCGTTTTGTCCCCTTCTCTGTGTTTGTCTGTTCAGCTAGTTTATTCATCTTCTTCGTCCTGTGAGCATTTGTTTTCTCAGTATAGAGGTACTGATCTGACGGATGTGGCATCAGACTCGGGCTCAGTCTGATACTGAGGGAACGCAATCCCATCAATACTAGGATGGAATTGGCCTCTCTTGGGATTGCAGGGATCTTCTGGCTGGGTGAGAGTTACTTCAATTGCCACATCACTCAGATTGGCCCACATGTTCCTAGTTTTGGGAATTTTCCTTGTGACTTCAGATTCTCAATTAGCTGACGTAGAATGCTTCTCTTCCGCATCGGCTACGCAGCCTTTAGACGATTCTTCTGCGAGCTGTGGGTTGTATGATATTATGTTGCTTTCGTAGCCTGATTTTTTACAGTTCACACGGAGCAATACCAGGCCATGTATCGCGTCCTCATGGTGTTTTCGTTGTTCAATGCAGCACTTGGTACGAAAAATAAATCCCATTAGTCAGTTCATATCTTACAAAAACCGTAGTCATACTCTTCTGTCTCACACTTCTGTTCTTGGCCATTCGGAAGCACAAAAGTGGCGAAAACCACATGTGGTATGGCCCTGTGACGTCTTGTGCATGGTTCAACCGCTACAATACAAGCACTGTGAAGCGTGGTGATAGCAAGTCGTCGAGTATTCTGCCACTCACCCTTGGCACCGAATCCGGAAGCCGAAAGCGATCTCAAGGAAGGAGTCACGGGAGGAGCCCGTACGCTAATGGACGTCCCAGTGGGAGGTCTGATAGCTACGAAAAAGCTCTCCCCAGCAGGCCCCCAGTGCGACAATACTCGGGTAACTCTGGGCGATCAACACTCATTGGATCGCATTCGACCAATGATTTCGAACGTGGTAATATGCTTAACCCGAATATGCCCACACCAGCTCGCCACCGGTGATCGATATTGGAAAGTAGTCCCACGTATTCCGTATTTGTTGTGTATAACGAAATATTCTATGTTATGAGATAGACACCGTGCATGTATAGTAACGAAGATCAATCCAGCCCCTGTATTATCGATATTTTATGGACAGAACATTGCGGGGTTGTAGATTGTAACTGCGATTTATGATACATGAATATTGCACACTGAGCTTTGAGCTGCAGAGGCTTGCAGAGGCTGCAAACTGCGAACTTCGGAAATATCGCTTTGGTTGTGGAAATAACATCGAGATGACACGTGAAGGAAATCAAACTACACATAGTTACCATAGATGTGGGAAAAGTTTGTTCGTGGTTCGTTCTCCACATTCTACCGTATATACGTGACTCGCGCACTTATCGATCCAAATGACCGTGCGCTTTGGGAATTACAGAGTTGGCTTTTATAGTATGTTGCTCTTAGCTCTGTAAAAATAGAGCCTTTGACATCACCTCAGCCGCTGTATTTCTACTCTCTGGTTAGTCTTGGATCATCGACGACGGTGTTTTGTGGACAACGATTGATATTGGGTGACAGCAACCGTATTAGGTCTTGCAGCTCACTTTGCCAACTTGTTCCTTCCAAGGTTGCATCGTGAGTATGGGTGTCTTCGATGGCGTTCGGCTGAAGGTATCTTTCACTGATTGACAGCCGAATTCACAATTTTTTCTCTCATCGTCCCCTCATTGACGTTACTCGTCTTCCTTGTATCGTGATTCTGAATCTTACCCATTATGTTCGAGCGATGACTTATGGCGATTTAAGGATACAATGGGCCCAACCTAGAACAGAGGCGCCTATGTTATTCGTTGTGGGAACACTATGGTTAGGTATGGAGCCAGTTCTGATAGGATGATGAATCTGTTTTTAATCTTCTCAAGCTATGGGAGCATGGTCAACGTGAGTTCCTTATCGCTACATATATCGAATAATGGTTGAATGCCTTCGGTTATGCAAGTGACATCATTGGGACGGTACAATGTGATGGCCTAGTTGGTCAACGCACTGCGACAAAAAATGGAGGCAGTGAGTAATTCACAGTTTATCATAGATCCTTCTCTTGATCGGAGATCATGGTACAGTGTCTGCACAAGTGTTTTGCCATGAAATGAAAGTGATCCAGGCATTCTCGTGGATGCTTTTCTGCATCAACGTGCTTGCTCTCTTTATCCTTTTCCGTTTGGTAAATCTGGCACAAATGTATGGAAGGTTTGATATTTGGCGGGAGCCCATCCGCGGTGAGTCCATTGATACTCATCTTTTGTTGCTTGCGATTATTTAAACTCACATACAGAGCTTCCGTGGTTTGGAGAAGCTCCAGGATTCTATAACACCCATACCCAACAAGGACCAATGATACAGTACCCTGCAGGATACCCGTATGGCCCACAGCCAATGAGTGCAGCGCATCCTGGTCGGACCATTGTGATTCAACCTGGAGTGAACGGGCAACCGGCCACAGTTACCACAGTTCCTATGCCATGAGATGACCCAGCAGCACAATTGCAATGATACCCATCCATGGTTGCACCATTTGATCGACAACGGATACCTGAAGTTTCAGTTTTTGACATAAGTACAGGGTTATGCCTACCTACTACTCATTTACGTTTTGATGCGCGTGCGGGAAACGTGCTGTGCCTCGTTGCGCTATCTCACGGATCGATAAAAAGGCACTAGATATCCCATATCTGACAATATAGTTTTCTCTGTTCATTGAACATAATGCCACTTTTTCGTGATCATCCCATCCGTTCGATTGCCACAGGTAAGTTCGCATCTGCTGAAGATACGACCCATTCCTCATTAGAATAGTCGTCGGAGCTCTTGTTGTCGGGCATCTGGTATCAAGACTGACGACCTCCTTTCGTGAGATGTCGCCCTGCTCCCATCGTGAGTTAACTAACACGCGTTGCAGATGCATTCCACCTTACGCAGACGTCGGTGGCCATGCTTGCCATTGCTTCAATGATGTTCCTGTTAGTGCTTTCACAATAGAATCGCCCACGCTCATAGCTGACGAAAGGATAGCGTCACAATGCATCACAGGCGCCAAGGGGAGCTTCTATCGCAAACACAAGAGGAAATGGTCCTGATTTGTGGATTTGGATTGTTCTGGATAGGTGAGCCGGTGAAAGTCCAGTAACATGTGTCAAGCTAATGGTAGAAAGCCACGTTGCTGGCCTGGCGCTCAATGACGCATCGTGCCGTCGATCCGGCCACAGGAGGGGAGCTAAGCTTCACTTCGGCGTCGCCAATGGCAGGCAAACAGGATGCAGGGTATACTGGAGCAATACCATTCCCATGTTCGAAGGACGATATTCATTGTGTCATCGAGGACTGGTTCTACTAGATATCGTTGAAATGTGGCGAGCGGCCTCGTGCCGAAGTCTGTTTTTTTTGGTACTCCTTATTAGGCGCTAGTCGTCTGTATGCGAAAACTTCAAGAGAATATGGAGTAAGCCTAGAATAGATAAACAGAAGCAGTGGGCGTTGAGAGTTTACAGCCGACCCCTTGAAATGCATCATACAGTGCAATTGCAATCTACTTATTGCTAATGCAATATGCTCTATAAGATAGAATACTGAAAATTCTACAAGATTTCCTGAAGTGATATCTTCTCCAACCAAATGCCTCATGTACAAGTTAGAATGTCCAATCACCTCGATTTGTTGATTCTTTTTGCATCGCTGTATTGTCCAGAAGAGAACGCTGGTTGGTTTTTCAAGAGGTGAAGTGTCAATTGACTCAGCCCAGGTCCTTCTCATCTATTCTGTGATTATCCATTTTCTTCCTCTTGTTTCACCAAGTTCTTTTCCAACAACAGTTGAATCAACATGGACTTTCCCTCAATTGCACGCATTAATGCTGGCATAGCGGTAGATGGGCTTGTGCAGGATCTCAGTCATCACATACCTGCATACCGCCTTGCGGCTCACATCAATATAGGTGACTGGACTTGCCAGATCAACCAGTGCTGCTATCCCCTTGGACGGACGAGGTCTGAATCACTCCTTCTCACGATTCATGGGGTCAGTTCTGTCAGCTTGGTTCTATTGCCTAGGATTGCATAGCTAAGTTGAGAATCTTTGTGAGGCAGATTGATCATAGTCACTTGCTCAGGGGAGATTGTTCAATATTTCATGCTCTCGATCTTGTCAAACCTCATCTTCAGCAACCTGGGCTGTCGACTGTACACGCTCTCAGATCCGTCAAGGCGATGGGTCATCAGTGGTTGATGAATATTTGGACGGTAAATCCCAGAGGAGAGTTGAGATCGGAAACGAGTCGTCGGAGACGTAGACCTGGGGCTACACTCCAGAGTTGAGGCCGTTGATCGGGACAAGGAACGGTATGTGAAGCTTTGCGTGTTTGATTCGATCCATCTGTCGGTGGGACTGTGAAATGTGAATGGTCCATGAAGAAAGTGGGGGTAGGGGCATATGGGGTATTGCTGTTCCTCTGTGCATTCATAGCAATCCTTCCGCGGCGAGAATCGACGGAAGCGTCAACTGACCAGAGTGGAACTATATAGGATCCTGATTGTTCTAGCTCGGATGAGGTCAAGAATTCAACGATAATACGACCGCCCATTCATGTGTCGGGTCCGTACGTCGATATTGACTATTGTACGACTGTTCTCGATGAGTCTCACCGAGTTGAGGGAATCGGTATATAAGACTTCGTCGCGGCCATTGGAGCCTGAAACTATTAGACCAGCTATCAGTCCCGTGAGCTCACCATGGAGAATTAATATATTTCAGCCCAACAACTTGAGAGCCAAAGACTTTGCCTGTCACTGCTGCAGTCACTGTTTTAGTGTTCAAGAATTCCAGCGCTCCCTCTGTCGGTGTTACAATCAACTGACATCTGCTCTTCCACCACTTGATCCGTTCATCCTTCCTAGTCCTACCCATCTTCAATGTCATTTATATCGGTCTCCTCAATATCTAGTAACCTCAGTAGCCCCCAGGAATGACCAAGTTTTTTCACTCGCCATTAGGTTTAAATTCGTAGAACATCAATTGTAGTGCCAAACGACTACTTCAACGATTTCTGCAATCTGAAGGAGACACGGACAGTGTTCAGCTTCACATTGACAGCCAGAAGCCTCATCAGGCTGCAGGCAACTTCAGCTTTCAGCCTTCGTAAGTTCAAGCTGTCACAGATTGCATTTTCCTTCTATATTGCATTTCCATCAAGTTTGGAACAAGCTGGAAGCTGTTGTAAGACTTGGACTCGGAGCACGAGTGGTGGCAAGTCCAACTTGGAGTAAGCGGAGCAGTAATCCTTGCCAGTACATTCAACAGGTAACCAGGTTAGATTGAATTGAAACATTATATGTGTGAGTGTAGCACATCGGCGAGTTGATATCAAAGCATCGCTAATCGCTATATAAGCTAGATCGTTGTTCGAGGACTGTATGAATAGAGTTTCACGAAGTCCATGTATGATATGAAGAGTGAGAGGGCTGTGTGCGAGAGCCCCAGCCATAGTCAACTATGCGATGGTTAACGGTCCCAGCTAGCGAGCCGATCGTGAAGAGCGGAGTGAAGAAAGCCCACTGGACAGGTAGATACGCGTATGCGGAGCGAGTCTAGGAGAGGACATAGGGACTCAAGGCTGTGAGCTCAGATAGCCTTGAATTCAAGTATGCAACAATCATCGCGTCTCTTAAAATTGATGTCATCGCAAATAGTCCATACACCAACAGCAATCGGTTGGGGTACGCAGGTCCTACCCGTGTCATTTTCTAGCCAGTTAATTCGATCGTAAAGGGCTAACGGAGCGTGGTGAAATAGGCCTATCAAGGGACGGACGGATACGAGTAGTGGTGGGACATAGTGACTAGAACCTGGGTTAAGCTGGAGTCTGGTGGTACTACGGTTGTTGAGTCATGAGCTCACGAAAGGAAGGTATAGCTCGCCGCATGGTGTGTAGTTCTGAAGGAGTCAGGGAGCTAGGAGTCGAGAATCCTAGCGATCGAGCAAGACACTGTCGTGAGTTGGCGTGACTGACAAGTAGCTCGTGAGCCAATCGTGAGTTTGTTTGATTTAAGTAATTGATAAGTACTCTTGCTTTGGCATTAAGCAAGCTTGGATTCCTGGGGAGGTCAAGAGTACGTTCTAAGGGAAGCGAAGGAGCGAACCTCTTCCCCGGGCCACTATAATATCCATCCAATCGTATACACGTCCTCTTCCCACTCCGATTGTCGTTTCATGGCACCGCGAATGCTGGATATTGGCGAGTGGAGAGTAAGACGTAAGACCCTTCGCCTGTCATGAGCATAAAAATCTATCACTAGTAGCTGGTTGGTATCATAAAATAGAGTACATCCATATATATACATACAAGGAAGGGAAACTCACACTCTGGTTCGTCCAGTATCCTCGACCTTTCACAATGTAGTATGTACTGCTACCCAGCATACTTGGATATTACATGCCTCGGCATGAATCGGTTGTATAAAGGAGGGATTTGCCGGATTTGCCGTTAGGTACTGCTGGATCTTGAGTGAGAAAAGACGCGCGGCTTGTGGATATAAAATTGCTGTGAATAGAAATAGTGGTGAGCTGGCTGCCGTATACGGTTACAGGATGGAAAGAAGTAGAGCGCACTTGGAGAGACGCAGAGTATATAGGGAACAACCGAATATGCCCAGGAGAGGGCATGGATTGTCGCATATCCATCCATTAGATCAGATTAGATCACAATAAGTCATTGAGAGTTTCAACACACTAACTAACAATCAGCTGTAATCCCAGTCGACCCCGACACTTTAATGCATCATGTAGTGCAATTTCAAGCTATTTCTATGCTCTATAAGATAGAATACTGAACATATTCGCTTCTTTGAATCATGTACTATGATGCATCACTTATGCATAACTCAGGCTTTACCAGGTGCGCGCTGCTCGCTGGCAGTGGTATCAGAGTATCACATCCTCAAGTTACAGAGAAAATAATTACTGAATGTTGCATTAGTGTCGGGTACAGGTGAAACTTATAAGATGATAATCGATCTGTTAGCTGAGAAAACAAAGTGCTTACCAGATGGAGTCACGAGTCAGCTAGTACTAGTCCTTGTTATCGCCGTCTCGTCTTTATCTCCTCTTTCTTCACCCATTTTCCTACTAACAACTTTCACTATGATAAGTCCTCTAGGCCTCCTCAAAATTCGAAGACTGACAGATTATCTTTCTTATACGCCAACTCCAGCAAGCGTAGAATTGAAACTGATGTCATGAAGATGTTTGTATTACTTCACCCCTCTCGGTGTCCTCTCATTCTCCTACAGGCTCATGTCCGACTACGAGGTCTCCTTGGTCAATGATAGCATGCAGGAGTTCTACGTTCGTTTCTTTGGCCCGACTGAGAGTGCGTCGGACATCCTATTGCCGCTTCTGTTGCTCACATCTGTTTCAGCTCCATTCCAAGGCGGGGTTTGGAAGATCCATGTCGAGCTTCCGGATCAATACCCCTACAAATCACCTAGTATTGGATTCATGAATAAGATATTTCATCCTAATATCGATGAACTGTGCGTTGCCATTATCTTGCACAGCCTTTGATGTCTTACGGTCATGTAGAAGCGGTTCCGTGTGTCTAGACGTGATCAACCAGACGTGGTCACCCATGTTTGGTGAGCGTCATTCGTCTACATACACCCACAATACAATCTAATGAACACAGACATGATTAACATTTTCGAGGTCTTCCTTCCCCAATTACTGCGCTATCCCAACCCGAATGACCCTCTAAATGGTGAGGCCGCTGCCCTTCTTATGCGCCACCCTAAGGAGTACGAAAGCAAAGTGAAAGGTATGGGGATTCTCGCTGAATAAGCCTCATTTCATACGGATTGCAACTATCACAGAATATGTCCAACGATACGCTACAAAAGAGGCTGCAGATGCGTTGACGGATGGCAACGATGAAGATGAAGATGAAGAGATGAGCGAAATAGGAAGCATCAGCGACAACGAATGATCTCTCACAATGACTTTTTCCTCTCACTGCTTCCTGCCCACTCATTGTATCTCCCCTCCTTATCGTCCGAGTTACTCGAAGCCTTCTCAATGTGTTATATATCCTGCATCGTCCTACCACCATCACCATATGTCCTATTCTTGTACTCTTGCATAACATCTGCGTCTCTTATTGCGTCTCTCCCGGATCACGATCACCTACATCACCTGAAGTTTCCTGTACCACTCTTACCTGACAAAGAAATGCTCAGGCACAATTGTAAACCTCTACAGCATGAGTGTATCAATCAATATATTTCAGCCTGGCGTGGCATCTTCTGTGCCTTGTATTGAAGGTACAAAGACTTCTATTTTCTTCCGGGTATCCGTAGCAGACTAAGTAGGACACAGGTTGTCAGTCGTGTGAAGCGTTACAGCAGGGGAGGTCGGCACCTTTATGAGCTGGTCAATCTGCGTTTTTACGCTGTCCATCGTAGACGCCTTTGTCTTGCTTTCCTTCAAGAGTTCTTCTTTCAGTTGCAAAAGCTCTTTCCTCTTGAGATCAAGCCTAAACCAGAGTCTGTGTAAGGATACAGAGTGACATGGGATACGAATTTTGTGAGGTACCGCTGGCGTTCCGCGAGTTCAAAACTCAGGCGGTTGAGCATGAGTTGATGTTCGTCTGAAAGAACATCTTCCGTGCGAGCCTCTTCCGGTGCTAGCCGCTTGAATTCTTCGAGGTTATAGAGTGGAACATCCTGGTAAATGGAACTACAACTACGCTTTCCAACAATGCAGATAAGGTGCTGGGTACGAAACTCACGCGAACTGGCGACACTTTTCAATCTCGCGTTCAAGGTGACGCTTCTCATACAAAAGATTCTGGAGTCCTAGATGGGACTGATCCATTTCCTGCCTTGCCTCAGAGGTAGCCTCTTTGCGTATACGAGTGGCGGTATTACTTGCACGATGGAGAGCCTTGAGACGACCCATTAGGGCCATGACACGGATGTGCATGGCAGCGACATCTTGTGGGAGGTGATTGGGGGAGACAAGGTCACGAAGTTTGTCGAAGACGTCGTCTGTGGAGGGTGGGACGCCATTTTCGGACTCGAGCATGTCGTTTGTGAAGAACGTTTATTCTTGAAAGGACTGGCGGGCCGAGATCGGCTCCGACTCCGAGTTCGATCACCTCAGCATCTCGTTTCCTGCTGCCTCAGCTACCATCCTCTCCTTCGCCCACCATGACTCGCAACCGTTCTCTTTCTGGCACTATCCCCTCCATGGAGACCACCAACGATGGGCTCAAAGACAACACCATCATCGTTGGTTAGCTAACCCTGCGCTTACCATTATCACCGTGTTTTCTCACTCCTTCCTGTCTCTAGTCCTCGGTGCCTCTGGTGATCTCGCAAAGAAAAAGGCAAGCTTTTCCCTGTAGCGTAACATAAAATTCTTCGCATTGAAATCTTCTCAACAGACTCTTCCGGCGCTATTCGGCCTATTTCATCAGGGCTTCCTCCCCCGAGATGTGAAAATCGTGGGCTATGCTCGCACGAAGATGGACACTGAGGAATTTCACAAGCGTGCAACCTCCTACATTAAGAACCCAGATAACGATCCCAAGATTGCTGAAAAACTCGAGCAGTTCAAGGCTCTTTCTACGTATGTCTCGGGCAGCTATGAGGACGGCGCCGCGTTCGACAACCTCAATGAATATCTTGAAGACATAGAGTCGAAATACCAGTCGAAGGAATGCAACCGCCTCTTTTACCTTGCCCTTCCTCCCAGTGTTTTCATTTCAGTGGCTAAAAACCTGAAGGAGCACTGCTATGTCACCAGGGGGGGTATCAACCGGATAATTGTCGAAAAGCCATTTGGAAAAGACCTTGACTCTGCTCGAGAGCTCTTGAGCTCGCTCAAACAATATTGGACTGAGGACGAGACATTCCGTATCGACCATTATCTAGGGAAGGAGATGGTTAAGAATCTCCTTGTTTTACGTTTTGCCAATATCGCAATGGGAGCAGCCTGGGACAAGAACTCCATCAGCAACGTCCAAATCACGTTCAAGGAGCCATTCGGTACAGAGGGTCGTGGTGGTTACTTTGATGAGTTTGGTATCATTCGCGACATTCTACAAAATCGTCAGTCTACCCAAGTGTTACCTGATCAGGTCCCTGCTCATTACCGCGTAGATTTGTTGCAGGTCCTCAGTGTCTTGACCATGGAACGACCGGTTTCTTTCGCTGCCGAGGATATACGTGATGAGAAGGTCATAAATAAACTCCCAGTAGTTTCTATCTATGTGGTCCTAAAAAATGATTGCAGGTCAAAGTCCTGCGGTGTATTCCTCCTATCGAACGGTCAGATACCCTTCTTGGGCAGTATGTCGCTGCAAACGGAAAGCCCGGATACCTTGATGATGAGACTGTTCCTCCTCAATCAGTCTGCCCCACCTTCGCCGCAACGACATTGTGGATCCACAACCCGCGATGGGAAGGTGTTCCATTCATCCTGAAGGCTGGGAAGGGTAAATTCGTCAAGCCTCTAAGCTGACGCATATCCTCTGACCCAGTTTGACTCCTCTCATAGCTCTCAACGAAGCCAAAGTGGAGGTCAGAATTCAGTTCAAGGACGTTACTCAGGGTATCTTCAAGGACATTGCCCGCAATGAGTTGGTCATCCGCATTCAGCCTTCCGAGGCAGTATACCTGAAGCTCAACGCCAAAGCACCTGGCCTTTATACACGCGCGATCCCCACAGAGATGGACCTCACGTACAAGCGCAGATTCACTGAGTCCAAGATTCCCGAGGCATACGAGGCCCTCATTCTTGACGCCCTCAAGGGCGACCATTCCAACTTTGTGCGCCACGATGAGCTCGATGTCGCCTGGAAGGTACGTGTCATACTATTGACGTAATAATTGTTCAACTCGGGTTGTGGTTAGATTTTCACGCCCCTCCTGCACTGGATCGATGGTCTTAGTGGACAACGGCCTCGTCCCGTTCCTTATCCATATGGTTCTCGTGGACCCAAAGAACTTGGCGCCTTTGTTGAGAAATACGGCTACAGGCGTGCAGCTGATTCCTAGTGAGTATCTGAAGCTTTTTATGATCCCAAACAATGCTGACACTTGTACAGCACCTGGCCCGTCACGAACCTTGCATCCTTGTAATATTTTCGAAATTATTTATTCCAAACACGAATCGACAGCGAATGTACAATCATCGAGCATGAATATTGTATGTACTTAGTGGCATGTCCGAGTACCTCTGACTACGAATGAACTGAAACATGGTAAATCTCCCTTCCCTAAAAGTCTATAAAGGAACGTTTAAATTATTGCTTGGATTCTTGGGACGATCATGGCGTCGCTATCAGATGGACGTTAGTACACCGTCAATCTGGTCAGCCGGTGACCAGATAAACGACACACTAACAATTCGCGGCTTCGCTGGCCACATAATTTAGGTGGGGTGACATCGAGGCTATGACGTGTACTACGGAGCGTAAACAGGTTGGCCTGAACTGAAAATGAGACGGAATTGATATATTTGTGTTCACACTCGCCTCTAAATGTCCTTCCATTCGGATCAAGTACCGTCCTGAGTTTCTCTGCGGCATTACGGACGCCAGCTCTAGCATCCGCAAATGCTCTCCATGAACCGGAAGCGGTCCAGCACTCGGAGCAGGCTCGAGAAGCAGCGTCAAAGGTCTCAAGTTCAAGTTGGTTGCGTTTATGAAGCGCGATACATACGTCTACTAGGCGATTCAGACCAACAGACCATGAATGTATCCCTCCTGCGGGATTGATGGTGGTATCTGTGATAAGAAAGGATGAAGAGAGGCCTAAACACTGGCGTAGCACGCGTTGATCAAGCATCTTGGATTCATGCGTAGATTGCGCGATGACTTGCAGGACGAAGGCGCCAAAGTCTGTGGGTTTCTGCGACGAGATCGTCGGTGCGAAGGAGCGCATGAGTACGATTAACCTTACAAGGGGATCCTTTGAGGCCGGAGTTGAACTCTCCGGGTCATCTTCGATGGGCAGGGTCGAAGACGACGCGAAGGAGTCGCAAGATGGCGAGGAAGACATTGGATAGGAACATATGCTTGGCTGGGGAATGCATCAAAGATTAACGGGAGGAAACATCGGCATCTGCCGACCCCGCGGTAGTTTATGCGGGTGTCGGGAGAAAGTACAAGTCCGGGACACATGGCCTCTTTCCTCCAGCGAATCCTCCAGGTCCTCACTCCCCCGCCTCATATCAACCCCCCAGAATACGACGGCCTTGAATTCAAGCGAGGCATCTTCGTCTTCCGGCCTGCTCGTGCGTGCTCCATTTTTGTCGTGAGACATTCATCTACATTTTTGGCTCAGTGTTTCAACTCGAGCTTTACCTCCTCTCTGCTCTCGCCGTATATCTGGCGTTTACATACCTAGGAATATACAGGAACAAGGCCAAAGCTAATAGATGGCACGTCATACTCCCCGACGCGCGCGTTGACACTAACATCTACGTCCCTGAAGGTTTAACGCGTCCCTACCCCTTCTCGAAAAGCAGTTCTCCAAACCACTGGGAAACGACCGTTTGACAAAGGACGGAAACTCTGACTTTTACACCTTCTCTACTGGACGTCGCAATGTCGCGTCTCTCCACACGGTCTACACCCTCCAGCCACGTCACGATCTGTTTCAATACTTGTACCATTTTGCAAGGACTTTGATTGATCTGCACTACCGCCCCAAGGACGATATCACTCTCGACTTTAAGCTTGCGCCTGGAGCGTTACCTTACGACTTTGTGTGGGCCGTTGTCGCGAAGGATGAACTTTTGTCGATCAAGCAAGACCGATGGGACCTAGTATGTCCATCTTACCAACTCCAGCATCGCTTACGTGCTAATGCCATCTCCAGACATTCACAAAAACCTCTGAGAATCCTGCTCTCCCTCACTCACTCTCTGTAATGTCCGGTATGTGTCGTGTCTCATCACATCTGACCCGACATTCATGACCCGTAGAGTTTGCCGATGTCACCGACAACCTCCTGAAACCCGCTCTCATCGCCGCTCTGAGAAACCCCAAACTATTGCCCTACTTCCGCTCTCTATCCGTTCGTCGCGCTAGCTTCCTCTCGTGTTGAACGCGTCCTCATACTACTTTTATGCAGGTCACTGACCAGCCTCGTCAACGCCCAGAAGGCCCTCTCCCTCTCAACAAGCGACAAAAGCACGTCGTGCTGAGCCTTACTCTGCCTGACCGTGCCGAGGTCGCTTCCGGCCTACTTGCTGAGATTTTCCCATTCATTGACTCTCTCCATGCCATCAACCTCCGCCCAGAGACTAAAATTAAACTTAGAAAGGTTAGAGAAGAGCTGGACAAGAGTCTCAAAGCCGATGCGGAGAGGGAAAAGAAGGAAGAGGTATTTTTGTATTCTTGACTTGATCTTGGAGTTGACTGACTTTTTCTTAGGAACAACAAGCTGCTGATGATAGGAAGGCGGCGAAACGCAGACTGGAACAGGACAAGATCGCCAAATTACCTGCTGCTGAGCAACAAAAGGTATTGATTTGACGCTTTCAACCTACGGTTCGGACCTGACACGAATACTACTTGTAGAAGCTGGAGAAGGAACGCAAGCGTATGTTGCGCAAGTCGCAAGGCAAGGTCATTCGTAAATGATCAGTGTGATATATGGTAATTTAATGGGTTATATCGTGACGTTGGAAAGTGCCCTGGAAATACATATAAGAATGCAATATATTTAAGACGATTCGTCTTCAGTATCCGGCGGATGAACCTTGTTTCCTCTCCAAGTCAGACCTGCCTTGTCGTCGTTACTCTCCTCACCGATGCGAGGCGAGCTGTGCGGTGTGCTCTGCTTCGACCCTTGCGGCTGCAAAGACGCCGCGGCGAACACGCCCCATCTCGCACCCCATCTCGTGAAGAAATTCAACAACCACACGGGCTTGATACCAGGATGCTGCACCACATCCTCGTCCTCGTCCTCGTCCCGCAACCCAAGGTACAGCGCCCCCGGTTCCTCCTCCTCTGCCTCGCTCTCCGTGCGGCCGAGATGATCCACCAGCCTCTCCCTCCCATCAAGCGTCCACTGCAGCCGGTTGAACTTGCCATGGGCGCCGTGTACACCCTGCGGCAGACGCCTCCCGCCCGTCCCAAAGACCTTCTCGCGGAGCGCGAGGACCTTCTGACGCGAAGGCATCGCGGCGTGCCAGAGGTCCACGACGCGGAACTGTTCGGCCTCGTAGCGCAGGGTATTGGTGGCCTGCGACGTCTTGTCCGCTTTAGCGTTCTCGGCGTCGATGTTGGAGATGACCGACGCGTGCGTGTCGAGCTCGGAGATGAAGGGTGCGTGCGTGGTGTAGTCTTCGAGGAGCTGGGTGTTGGTCGTTGATAGGGCGCTGGTGAGGACTTGGAGGCATGCGATGACGTTTTGGAGGTGTTCGTCGCGTCTTGACATTATTAGGAGCTGCCCGGCGAGCTCGACGTCTACGCGCATGTACTCGATTGGCAGGACATGGACGCTGCGTCGTGTAGAGTCAATGTCGTGGAAGCTCCTTCGTCGGCTGAGTAGAGGAACTTGTTTGCGTCTGACGGATCCCTCGGATTCCTGCGACGACTCGTACCCATCCGAGCCCTCCCAGGGCT
This sequence comes from Termitomyces sp. T123_Mx157, assembly GCA_018849495.1. Taxonomy (NCBI): domain Eukaryota; kingdom Fungi; phylum Basidiomycota; class Agaricomycetes; order Agaricales; family Lyophyllaceae; genus Termitomyces; species Termitomyces sp. T123_Mx157. Next base: position 18,479 of record JABFYK010058222.1, on the reverse strand, counting down.
CAGGCGCCACCCCGCTCGGGATATTCGTGCCGCTCCCCGTCGTTCGCCGGCGCCTAGGCAGCCTTGATCCCTGATCGTCCAAGAGTTCCCGGGCACTAATCGGGTCTGCCCAGCTCGATATGCGGTTCTGTGGCGTGCGATTGCCCAACGGCCGCTTCTGGTTGAACTCGGTGACTTTGCGCTCGTACTCGGATGTTGTGAGGGATGTGTTTTCGAGAGAGCGCACGTCTTGGATTAGGGAAAAGGGAGTGGGGCGGACGTTGTCTGATGTGGTGGATTAGAAGAGGGTGATATGAGGGTGTGTGGGATGTACCTATGGGGGAAGTTTGACCGCTGCTGAGCAAGTCGTCATCGTCTGGCTCGCCAACCGCTCTTTGGGACGGTCGTTATCGATCAGGAAGGATATTGTTGAAGGAGCTCACCCTGAGAACACCATGGGCGGCAAGACGGACGATGTCGTTGATTTTTCTGGGCGTGGATCGGACGTGTTTGGCCCTCTCAAGTCCAGACTTGCGTTGCCTCTCCTCCTATGAAGGCTTGAAGAGGTTCAGTTCCAATCGTCAAGTATGCCAGGCGACCTACCCAGTCCAGGACCCAAGTTTTCTCTGGACCTTTTCGCCCCACATACCTCGAAAGGTACCTACGTTATCACTCTCCTCCTCCGTCACAGAATCATCAACATCGCCATCACTCAACGCCCACCGATCCCTGTCCAATCTCCTCTTTTTGTCCACAATAGACCCATAGGCTCTGTCCTTTTCTGCCTCCCATTCTCTGAGTTTCACGATCAAACTGACCTGGCCGGTCCACAGGGCCCTGACACTAAGCGCAACACCCCCGTCCTTTTCCTTCCCCAACAAATCCCCGTCGGACCTCTTCTTCCCACAAACACACCTGACCAACGACCCCAAATCATACGTCGGCTCCAACACACCACCCGCGCCGTGCACACCGCCGGTCCCAGACAACCCCAACCCACTGGCCAAGCTCCCTATCCCGCTCAGAATCTGGCCGCCGCTCGAGGGGACGGCGAGGGTCTCCTTGTCCTTGTCTTTTTCCTTGTCCTTTGGGTCGGCGCCGACGATGCCAATGCCGCTTGTGCCGCCCTCGCCACCGCTGGTGGGGGCGGAACGCTCGCCGTCGCTGTCGATGGGCGGACCAGCACGCAGCTTTCCGCGGATAGCGCGGCGGACGCGTCTGGCGGGGACGCGGGAGTCGGCGGTGTCGTATGTGAGGGCGATGGCGTCGACGAGGTCGCGGGTGAGGACGGGGGTGGAGCCCGAGGTGGAGGGGGTGATTTGTTGGGGGATGTGGGTTGCGATTGTGGGGTTTGAGGAGGCGGGGTTGGTGGTTTGGATGTAGGTTGTGAGGGCGGCGATGAATAGGTGGGGGTGGAGGAAGGGGTCTTTGGGAGTGAGCTGGGAAATGGGTTAGAAATGGGATGTTGGGGATATTTTTTGGTTACGTTTGAGAGGCCTATTGCGGCGAGTTTGTTTCTGAGTGTGAGGACTAGACTGATGAGGGCGGAGATGAACATGGGGTCGGCTATTCGTTGGGTTGGCTAAGAGAAAGTGTAAGTTTGTGGAAAGGAAAGAGGGCGGTTCGGACCTCTAGGCCAACGCATGGTTCGCCGATTTCTGTGATCCACCTGCGGATTGCATTGACAGTGTGGTCGCATAATAGACCGTCTAGATAGGGGGACATGCCAAAGAGAGACAGGCCGGCCTGAACAAGCTTGACAAGCTCGAGAACGGTGGCAATAAAGAGGGAGTTGTCAGACTTGGGCTTGGAGGCCGATGGCCGAGGGTCTCGACGTTTGGTGATGAGGTTTTCGGACGAGGAAAGGGGGCCGGTGTTGTGGGCGATGGCCGAGGGCATGCGGTATGTGGAAATGAAGCGGGATTTTGTGGCGTCACTGCGGAGATGAGCGGGAGAGGGGAGTGGTGGGGGGGTGCGTACCTTGGGTCTTCGAGGGTGAGTGCGCTGCGGCCAGAGCAGCCGAGTCGGAGGAGGCTGATGTTTGCGTAGAGGTGGTCGCGGACGGCGAGAAAGTTGCCGTGGGGGACGAGGACGATGGTGTAGTCTGAGCGAAAGTGGGCAAGAGAGGTTGCCATGAGGACGCCGTGGGGAGTCTGGGTGAGGGTGAGAGGAGTGGATGGAGTGCAAGACGGGCAGACCTCTTTTGGGCGGGCCCCGTCGCGGCGGAGGTGGCCGAGTGCGGTGTTCCATTCTGCCTGGGCGTCGAGAGGAGAGAGCGCGGCGCTGGGCCTGATGGAGAAGACAGAGACCTGCGGGGAGTTAGCAGAGGCGCGGGGCCGGGGAGTTGGCAGAAGGGGGGCCAGGGACACACGTGCCTTGTGTGCGGGGTCGCCGGTGTGGACGAGGAGGACGGCGACGGCCCGGTTGCGGTCGACGAGCCTGGCGCGGGTCAGCAGAGCGCAGGGACGCCGGGCACGACGCACCATTTCTCGACCGCGTACATCTGGTAGCCATGCACGTCGATGGCGTCGTGAGCCAGCTCGAAGCGCAGGGGGATGCCGAGGCAGCGGGCCGGGTCCGCGGGCTGGGTCGCTGGCACAAGCAGCTGCGATGGCGCGGGCGGCGGGCGGCGAGTCGGGCTGGTCGGCGCTGGCATGCGGGCTGGCGTGCGATCGGAGCCGCAACAAGGACTGCGGGCCGGCGGGGCCGATTGAGGGCCCCAATCGTCCCGGGCTGGGTCAAATAGCGGAGTGGAGCTCGGGCTGGGCATGCCTGCCGCCCTCGCTGCTCTCTGCGTCTGCCCCGTCTGCCACAGCGCCCTCGACGCCCCCACCACTCTCCGCTGCGGCCACACCGTCTGCGCCGCCCATCAGCTCGCTCCCTGCCCCGTGCCCCGCTGCCAGGTCGCCCCCGCCGCCTCGTCTGTCGCCCTCTACCCTCCCCAAGCCGACATCCCCGTCCCAGACCGCGTCGACGTCACCGTCAGCAAGGTCCTCCATCTCATCGCCCGCGTCCAGCGCGACCTCCATCCGACCATCCCGGGCCGCCGCCGTTCGAGATCCGCGGACGAGCCAGATCGCCCCCGCAAACGCCGCAGACATCGTTCTCCCAGCGACGACGATCTTCTCTCTCATCTCGTCGCAACCAGCGCCCGTCAGCGCGACACACTCCGCGACCAGCCCCTCCTTCCCCCAGACCCCCCGTCTGCCACCGATCCCATTCTCGCAACATTCGAAAAGGAGCTCCTCACCGAGCTCACCTGCGAAATCTGCTTCACTCTCTTCTACGATCCCATAACCACTCCCTGTCAGCACGAAAGTATCCCATCTATTCCTTGTCTTGCCCGTTCCATTCATGTCTCCTACAGACTTTTTGCACACGATGCCTCCATCGCGCCCTCGATCACGGCTCCACCTGCCCGCTCTGCCGCAAAAACCTCCCTGGTTTCCTCTACTTCCAGGAGCATCCCCCGAATCTCCTTATCCTCTCACTCCGTGAGTCTCTCCAATCTTGCCCCTCATTTCCGTGGCCTACTCTCCCCAGTTCTCAAGGCCTTTCCTGCTCTCTATCGGGAACGAGGCGAGTCGATCGAAGCCGAGGAGCGCGATGCCCGCCTCGATACTCCTATATTCGTCTGCCAGCTCTCCTTTCCCGGCATGCCAACCCTCCTTCACTTTTTCGAACCGAGGTATCCTTGTTTCCTTTAATGCTACTCCCCACCTGACCCTTACAAGGTATCGTCTCATGCTCCGCCGATGCCTCGAATCCCCCAATCCCTCCTTTGGCATGGTCATGCCTTCCAAGGGCGGTCTATCACCCCATCTAGACTATGGTACCATGCTCGAGATCAGAAGTGTGCAGATGCAGCCGGACGGTCGGAGTTATGTCGAGACTTGGGGCACCTACCGCTTCAGGATCCTCGAAGTAGGCACGCTTGACGGCTACATGGTTGGCCGCATCGAACGGTGAGTTTTTAGCGTTTGTTCAACGTCAATCTCAATCCAGATTCATTAGTATCGATGACTACCCGGAAGATTTGACTGCCACACACATCGAGGGTGAACAACCGGAGATTATCGAGCCTGCGTCACGGGAGATCATCGCGCCTGCATCACGGGAGATCATCGCACCTGCGTCCCAGGAGATCGCGCCTGGGTCTCAGGAGATCATCGCGCCTGGGTCTCAGGAGATCATCGCGCCTGGGTCTCAGGAGATCATCGCACCTGAGATCATCGCACCCGCATCCCAGGCGATCATCACACCCGCATCCCAGGCGATCATCACACCCGCATCCCAGGAGCAATCAACACAGTCCTCCCCCCCGATCTCTCTCCCCAGTCACCCCTCCAACTCTGCCTTGATGGCACAATGCCGCTCCTTCCTCGACCAACTCCAGCGTGGTACTGCCCCGTGGATCGTACAACGCCTCTCTAGCACATACGGTACCATGCCCACTGACGTGTCCTCCTTCTCCTACTGGGTCGCATCCATTCTCCCCATCGACGATCACGAAAAGGCCAAGCTCCTTCCGATCCGAAGCCCCAGGCTCAGGCTGCTGTTGGTAGTGCATTGGATCGAGCAGCTGAAAAACAATTGGTACAACGTCTTTTATTTCACTACAGTGGTCACAAGAGGCCTTTTGCTGATTGCAATCCTGTTTTTCTTTTGGCCGATCCTCTATCCATGTATCAACAGGTGGTTCTCCAATGGATGTGGTATCGTCTGACACCACCACGACGCGCCCAATCGCGCAGACCCGACAAGATTGCGACCGGGGAGGGTTTTCTTGCTTTTATTTTTCTCATAATTTGTCAATGTGCATTTTTTATGACTATGTAATACTTTTTTATCTGCATCAGACGCCTATTGGTCACATGCACACGCCCTCGTCGCACCTCCGTAGATTCATCCCATTATATCCACCCTCCGCCTCCACCTCGTCCACGTCTTCCGTGTGGTACCCCCGATAACACGCGCCAGACCCAACTTGCACAAGACGCGCGCGCGCGTCCTCATTTTCTCCAATCATACTCACAAACCTCTCGACGCGCCTGCAGCACCCAGCCGTCGCGTACATGTTCCCCTGGATCCACGTGTACTCGTTGTTATCAAACACATGCGGGACCACGCATGCGCCGCGGGTGTTGCGCGCGTCGGTGTAGGACGCGTGGCAGCGCACACAGTGGCGCGGGGTTGTGTCCGAGAGCTGCAGCGCGCGGAAGGAGGGGAGGCGCGCGACGGCTGATGCGGCGTGGAGAAGCGCGGTTATGGTTTGGTGGTCGGAGGCGGTCGTGGTGGGCTCGAGGAGGAGGCTGAGGATGTCGTCGCGTGTGGGCAGTGGGGTTGTTGCGGCGGTTTTGTAGAGTTTGGAGAGGGCGTGGGTTGGGGAGGGTGGTGTGTGCGATGTTCGGGTGCTCGCGGACAGGCGCTGGACCATGGGTGCAGGTGGTGGTTGTTACTTGAATGTTGTGCTGTCTTTCTCGGTTGAGATATTTTAAGGGATTCGTTTGTCTTTTGACCTGTCTACGAGCAAGTAAGTAATGCATACCAAAGAGGCCGCTCCGTCATGGCCACCCCATGGCTGAAAGGTCACGATGTTTCCGGCATAAGAGTTTTCGCGCTAGGGCCAAAAAGGCCAATTGCACTGCAGAGGCTGCTCGGTTCACAAGGATTCTAGGGCCAGAACTGTCGCATCGGGACTTCCAATTTTAATAACTATTGGACAAGCGCGTTGAGAACAAGGGAGGGTTGTTGCCAGGGATTATCGATCATGTTCCATGTGACTTACTAGTTTCTAATCACTTTCTTATTCTTTATACACAACTGACATCTCGAAGCGCTCGCGACGACACAGACGTTACGTTACGTTACCCATTCATTCATTCATTCGTTATGCAGGCGGAAGTGCAGCAGCTGGTAGAGATGGTGAGCTTATCAGTTGTTCTGTTGGGGGCGGGGGAGTCACACATTGAACGCGCGGGTTTGTCAAGGGCGCGACCCCCGCTCGAGCTCGGGCGGCACTTCGTCAGTACAAAGATGTCATGCAGGCCGCAGAGAGAATCTTCGAGGGTGCGTTTGATGATGTGCAGGACGACGAAGATAGTGCGATGCCGTCTACTAGCGATTCTAAGCGAGTACGCACAGCGGTGCGTGGTTGGCTGTTCATCTCGAGTTATCGCGATTGAGCGTTTACGCGTGCAATATGTGTTTGTTAGACTCCGGATGATGATGAGGATATGGGCTCGGATGACGATGGTACCGCCCTTGAATCCAATGTCCCCCAACTTGTTGATGATGATGATGGTTTATCCGCAGAAGGGGATTATATCGACTATGATTCTGACTATGAGGCGCCGCCAGACAGCGCACAGGTAAAGACGGATGCAGATCCTTATGCTGGTGCGAGTCTACTACCGTTGACGACAACCTCGCTGTTGCTCAACCCTCCCTAGGTATATTCTTCTCCAAGGATCGGAAGGAAGAAGTAATCGAAGTGGAGGAGCAGCCAGAGGTCGTTCAAGTCCCTGGTTGCATTGAGCAAGTCAAGCTCATGACGCAGGGCGAATGGATGAAAGGCTGTCCGGAGGGCGGAGAGCAGAGTTTCTTGTTCAGCCTTTATTCTCAGTTGACCGAGGGCGAATGCCCGTGCCCTAATTGCGGCGCTCCAGTGAAGCGTAACAAGCACGACTTTTTCGCGCTCTACGTAAGTTCGATCAGCCCTCCCAGCCGTCTTGCTCACTCACTATCAACGCCACACTCAGCCCGACTTCCTGACGTACATACAGCAGCTACGGACAATGGTCGGACAGACATGCAAGGCATGCAATTCCGAGTTTTGCTTAGCGTGTGGTGAATCGTCCGCCACTGACAAGGCCAAACGCCCTGAAGCCGGCGAACACGACGCCTTGTTCCATTGCTCAAACTTACAAGGTGTCATCCTTGGCGTCGGTCTTTCAATGCTCGAAATGTTGTTCATTGAGCAGATCCAGGAACCGAGAGAGAGTAAGGAGCAAAACTCTAGAACGACCAAACGTCGAAAGACCGACCAAACAGCAACTTCTTCCTCTTCTTCTGACCCTGATGACGAAGATGTTGTGTATTACGGGACACTGCCAGGAACAAAGAAGAAACAGATTGGAGGCGTTGGATACGCAGGCGACGTGAAAGAGGATGTGAGTGTTCATGTCAGCCTTTTTCCCCCGAGTCCATTCACTTACAATCCATCGAGAACACCGGACAATTGGAAGCACAAGCAATACAGCGTGTCAAAGACGAGAAGATCGGGAACCTTTTGACTGAAATACGTGTCTATCTTCCGAATCTTCATCGTAGGGGAGGTGGTCAGACAAGCGACTATTTGGTGCATCCGACTGCTTTGGCTCACCTTCGGAGACGATTCAATTATATCTGCAGCACACTTCTCAGAAACGATTCTCTTGCCGACATGTCTGATCGTTCGGTCCTTTACTTTGAGCTACTGCATTGGCTAGAAGTGAGTATCTATCTGACCTCCATCACTCACTTGCTCGTTCACACCCCGTAGACCATTTCAAGTCACGAAGCCCTCGCAAGCATGATGGCTATGCCTATCATGGTCGTCGTGTCTGTCAAGGGCGTTACGGTCAAGAAGTCTTCATCCAAATCAAGTTCTAGCATCCGTGAGCGCACGATCGTGTATGAGGGCAGCTCAAGTCCACGTGAGCTGTTGGAGGGTATTGCCATTCAGGCTCAAGCAGCTTTGAAAGGTTTGGAAGGTACTAAGCCCCAGGAAGCCCCTCAGGAAGAGCTGACAGAGGAGCAAAAGCGGATGACCGTGGACCTCAAGGGCAAGGCGAAGGAACAGACCGTAGAACTGACTGATGAAAATCAAAAGTTACTCGAGTTCTGCAATCGTATCTTGACAACGGCGAACGCAATCGACCGGTCTTTGCGCGAAACAAAGGGTGATGCATTTGTTGAACGCCTCCATGCTTCCCTTCCTAAAGTCTTCACGTCCTCATCCTCGTCTACCTCTTTCCAAGTCGATGTTGGTACAACAGAGGAAAGCGCACGAAAGGCTTATTTAGGATGGGCGTCCCGCGTGAGATTCAAGTATTGTGATCTTACTCTTCCAGCCAACGGAGAGGAGGACACGTCACCGCGCTACAAGTTTTACTTCAACAACGAAGCTCGCATGTTGGCCAGTTCTGACATTCCGAAACGATCCCTTGCCATTGCGAAAGAGGTAAGATTACGTTTGTTGGTCATAGTTCGTCTAAATACGATGCCTTCTGTAGCTCGCTATCCTTACGACTAATCTACCCGTAGCTTGGGATTCATCGATCTTCCTGCGAGTTGACGAGACTCGAGTCGACGTCATCAAGGCTTTGATCACTGGCCCAGAAGGCACCCCGTACGTCCTCTTCCAAATTTACAACAAACGTTTTACCGATATATCTTTCAGTTACTATAATGGATGGTATGGTCCCATATCTGTGATGTAGTTTGTCATCTCAGGAAAAACTCTAAGCTACCTCTTCGACATCTTCTTGGGATCAAGTTACAACCAATCGCCACCCAGCGTCAAGTATATGACGGTAAGTCTTTAAGAGAGACCTATGAAACTATTCAGTGACCCACACTTTTGTTAGACGAATGGCGGGAAATTCCGATTCAACCCTAATTTATATGCTGTGATAACCCATTCTTTGTTTTTCAAATGTCATTATTGATCCATAAGCCTAGGATGGGAAAGTTTGCTTGTCTTTGCTGGGGACATGGAGTGGACCTGGCTGGGTTTCTGGAAAATCTACACTTCTGCAAGTATGTTTGTTGTTTGGATATATCGCTTGTTGCTCTCCATGCTAATGCTTCCAGCAAAGGTTTTGATATCTATACAATCGATGATTCTCTGTGAAGAACCGTATCTGAACGAGCCTGGCTGGGCCAACCAAGGTGGCTCTCCAGCTTCCCGTGCATGTGAGTGAACGGAACCTTCAAGGCTTCGTGACATCGTCTTTATAACCTCCACGGCAGATTCTGCCAACGTACGTCGTATGGTTGTGAAAACCGCGGTAAGTATTCGCCCATTCTGTATATGTTTACTAAAAAAATTTCAGATGCTGGGCAACTTGAAGACTCTTCCTGAACCATTTGAAGACGTCATTCGCACTCACTTCCGTCTGAAAGCTCGATCTATAGCTGCTCAGCTTGATAATTGGCTCTTGGAAGATGACGGTAAATCAACCACGCCGGACGGAGGTGGATATGGAGCAGCTGGAAAGATCGAGCCTGGAGGGAGCACTAATGGATTCAAGAAAGATGTGGACGAGATGAAAGCCCTCCTGGCACGATTGGAGGCTGGGAAAACTTTGTAACTTGTACATGCGATTTTTTTTTTTTTTTTCAAATTTCAGATCCCATTTCCTAATGTGCCAAAGATGATTCACACCATCTCTTCTTTGGTATACGTACAGATTGCTAATTGGTATTGTATTATACTCATTCATTATGATACGACATTTTCACTTTGTAAGGGGTTGTATCGCCTGCGTGTGCTTGTTTAGATGATCAGAGAGGTTGAGGTAACAAGGACAGCACCTTTTTGGTTATTTCATAGAATCGCCGCTGTCCGGCGAACAGGATGGCTGCTGTTAGAACGCTCTGCACGAGCTTACTGCCAACACCCTTGTATAAACCTCCGATACCCTCTTCCTTCAGGATAGTGAGCAATCCGTCGATTGTGGACTTGTATTTGAGGGCGCTTGCTTGGCCGGCTTGAAGCCTGCTCTTTATAACACTATATTTCATTTCGAGATGAGTGAGATTCCAAGGCAATAGATAGGAAAAGTACCCACATATACGGGTACGTCGAGCCAGTCGCCACTGAGTGAAAATAATGGTCAAAGGGCGGGGAAAATGGAAATACAATACAAATATACCTAGTTTAGACAGTGCACCCAAAAAGAAGAAGTCCCAGTCAGACAGAATGGCCACAACAGAGGCAGCTGCGCCTGCTGCTCTGAGCTTCTTTGTACGGTTTGCGATCAACAAATTTTTCAATTGTTCAAAGACAGTGTATTGCAACACTGGGTTGATGACTAGGACCAATGCAGGGCCAATACCACGCCAGAACGCCCTAGAATACACGATTAAACACGAATGTGAATGAATCAGAGGGGAGGGAGGACTAACTGGACGCCATCCTTGGCGACGATGTTTTTCAGAGTCTGAATGAAACTAAGCTTGCGTGTCGCAACAGGCTGCCCACTTGACTGATCGAGGGTACGGACTGCTTGGGACGTCTGGACCACCCAGATCGGGTTGCTGATGATCGTTGTAGCCGAACCTGGGCTCCCCGTGAGGCGAAAGATGACAGTGATCCCGGATCCACATACCAGCAATTAATCCCGCCAAAATTGACTCAAGCGCGGACAAGCCTTTAGCACCTGCACGCGACTTGAGGAGAATTCCACGCGATCGTTCGTAGAAGTAGTAGTAAACACTAAAAAGATTAGTCAGTTTTGATGGAGCATGTATAAGATGATTATCGTGAAAGCGCACCCATTAGTGACGGAAATACCTAACAAGCTGGAGTCCAAACCACTATATAGTCCGAGTAAACCCTCGCGTTTAATCGTGTCAACGAGTATTTGGTAGAACGACTGTGGTGTGGTTCAGTGGCAAGTCATTTCGGTGATTGAGGTCGTGTAGAACCTTATTGTCGTTCTTAGCCCCTACAGCTGCTCGGGTGGATAGAAAGATAAGAGGGCTGGTGAACACATATGCATCACACTGACAACAGATATGTGGTGAAATCCCGACACTTACTATGTCGCGGTCATTGCAACAATACCGCCTGCAGCACCAGCGACAGCGTGGATGGCCGAATCACTCATAGTGGATGAAAACGATAGGAAGAGCGATAGGGAACGAGAAAGGAATCGGACGGGAGGATTTCAATATTTGGCAGCCGGAAGTTACAGAAGTGTCGAAATAGCGAGCAATCACATGCCAAAATAATTTCGGAAAACCCGTTAACAGGACTTAATTTTACCCTGTGGTTGCACTGAATCAGCCATTCATAAGGAGTGATTGGTGGTGGGTGGCGACAGCTCCGAGTTCTGAGTCATTGTTTTGTCGAAATCGTGACAGTGGTACCGCGACTTTTTTCTGATCTCTATCATACCAGCACTTTTCAATGCCGTTTTGACGTTTGTCCTATCGAGCATATGAGCGCTCTTTCTATTGCTCTGTCCGATGGCGCCTGTCTTATCGGTTTCACAGGTTCAGAACCTGACTTACAGACAGTCTTGCTTAGACGATTATCCAACTATTACGCCCGTTTGGATGATGGACGTGGGGTCCGCGAGACCTCCTTGGAAGGCATTCAACTCATAACAGCCAAGGAAGCGCTTGCTGTAGTCGCGAGGGTTCAGCAGATCATTGGGATAGAGGAACAACCAGGCATTGACCAACCACCGTTAATTGGAACGCGAGATTTGAAAGAATTGAACACATTGCTCTCCATCGTCTTTCGATGGGGAATCGATCCTCTCTATGCAAAAGTTGCACTCGCATGGCCAGACACGTCTGTTACTAACACACCAAAGATTATCGAATTGACTGCGCCTGCTGAAGAATACGCTTCACTTTTTTCTCTGACCTCTGACTTGCTCCGTCTCGTGTTTCCTGATGGCTTTCGAGGAAGAGTACCGCAAACTCTTATCACAACAACCATCCTCGAGAAACATTCGATAGATATTCTCAAACCGTGTATCATGTTAGGCTGGCTTCCAAAGTCACTTGCCTCTGATTCTCGTCCCGTTTTTGATGCTGCTAGACCAATGACGATGCGTTTCTTGAATTAGTATGCCTATGTTGGTGTCTTCATCTTACTCTTCTTCTAATACGTTCACGCAGTCTTACACCTTTGCAAACAATCACTGCTTTAGGGAGCATGCTATCTTCCGATCCACGTCCATTGCCATACGTTCGGAAATTATGCATCACGTTGCTCGGACAACAACTATTGAGGCCTCAAGGTGTTCGCAGCTTATGCGTCGCAGTCTTCGGCGAGAATGATTCTCCAGCTGGCGATTCTTCAATTGAAAAATTGCAGCATATCACTCGCGTCTTTCTGACAGTTCCTGCCAATGTGAAGCCAGAGGTTTGTCGCACTTTTGAAATATCCATTGGAAAATCTGAGCTTTGTGCAGGAATTTTATAATCAAGTGATTCCGAAGATCGTTGCCTTGTTGGCCCCTCAAGAATCTGCGACAAACAAACGTGCAGCAGCTTTCATCATCTCTCGAATGCTGTCTGGGGACGAAAAGTTTGAACACCAGGACCTCATCTCAAGAATCGCACGTATGATCCTCCTCCGCCCATTTTCAACTGGTGAAGATGGCGAGACGGTTGATGCAACCCTTTCCATATCCTCGGCCCTGGTGACGCTAATAACACTTGTCTCCAACGCGGATCCTTCGCCAACCCTGATCTCTGCCTTACTTTCGCCTATCGTCTCAATACTGTATTCTCTTCTTCACTATGTCGACCATGTCAAAACTGTAGATCCTTCCCTCCGGGAATCTCTGCGCAGTTTGATGGTAACATGGGGGAAGATTGTTTCGAGTGCCGACGGCGTCCACATTTTGTGGCTAATTCTCCAAAGTGATGAAATCAAGTGGACAATAGACCTTGAGGGTAACATCAGTCGGGCCATTAAGTCAGTCTACTACAGCTTTCTTGCGCTTTCACTTACGCGGTTTGAAACACAGGGCTGAAACACACAACCCGCTGTCTTTGCTTACACCGGAAGATCTCAGGGCTGGCGTGGAGAACGAATATAATATTGACTCGAATATCCTTGGCTTATATCCTGACCCCTCACATTTTGTTCAACTCCTCAAAACTATCAACCGTGCCGACATCTCTTCTGATTTCTTTGTGAGATTACTCGAAGCATATCGCGATCAAAAAAACGACGAGGATGGGGATACCACAAGGTCAGTGGGCGTTTTTGTGTGACTCCAAAGAAATCGCTGTTCAATCTGTTCTTCAGAGTCCTTCTTTATCTACAAATCACCATGCAGATGCAAGCACAGTTGACAGATGGAAAGTCTTCGGCCAATATATTATGCAAACCGACACACTTGCTATCCTTTATCAAGCATGTCCTAGAACCCCAAACGTCAACATTCCACGGTTCGAACGAACAGTATCGGAATCAAAACGTGCGCGTCAACCTACAAATTGTCCCACCTCAAGACGAAGAGCCTTCTGACGAGGGCGATAGTGACGACGACACTCCAGGAGCCGAAGTCAACAATTCTGATAGTGAGATGATTGAAACGTCAGTGAACCTCCTGCTTTCAATACTCGAAGGTACATAACAGCTCTTCTCCCGGTTATGATGTCGGCTTACATGACACACAGCCAATGAAGATCTCTCCGCCCGTACTGCTCCTATTCTGAATCACATATTCTCTCTCCTTGAACCTCTCGCTCGGGATGCTTCTGATGTCGTGCGGCCGCTTGCCAGGGAAGCGAGGATGGTCATGACCGCACGATTAGCATCCATGTCCTCAGGGAAATTTTCATCACGAAATCAGGACGAGGAAAGTGCTCAAGATATTTATCAAAAGGCTTTAAAACTCCTCCAGGATCCGATTCTTCCTGTTCGTGCCCACGGACTACTTCTGCTTAGGCAACTTGTTACCCCATCGGTGCCAGGCTCCAAGGATCCCAAGCTTAATGATGATGTTCTAGTTCCCGCAATATTGTCGATCTTCCTGCAATTTGTTCAAGATGATGATTCTTATATGTTCCTGAATGCGGTGCAAGGCCTCGCTGCGATGGTCGATAGGTTTGGAAAAGAAGTCTTGAGAGGGCTGGTCAAAGAATATGCTAATGGTTTAGATAGCCTAAAGGCTTCAACTATGACCCAACGTGATTTGGACATCAGGACCCGAGTTGGAGAAGCTCTGGCGGCAGTGATAAGGAGATGTGGTGAGGCGTTGAGTCTATACGGTAAGTGCTTCTGTGCTTCTTGTTTCTTGCTGTTTTTTAAACTTCCAATAAAGTGGATATCATAGTTCCTCCCCTGTTTCAAATTTTACGGTCGCGGCATAGCCCCACTACTCTGCGCGCATCCTCTCTATCTCTGCTCTCGGACTGTGAAAGCACAAGTCCGTTGTCCATTCTATCATATGTGACAGATCTTGCCAATGCCACGCTCGACATTCTACAGCTTGAGATTGTACCTACCGGTCCAACCTTCAGGGATAGGGAAAAGCAACTGCCTTCCATGGATACAGAGCCTCTATCGATCAATACGAAGTTTCCTCCTCTTCGGCGCAGTGCATTGCACTTCCTCGCGCTGATGATGCGCGAGACGACAAAGCTGATCTACGAGTCTTCTTTTGGGACATCTCTCTTTTCAGATGACTTTATAAAGAGAGCGAAGACAACGTTAGGTTATGTCGCTTCTGTCGACAGTGACGATATCGTTCGGGTCATGGCGAGAGAGGCGGGGGAGGATCTCAACCAATTGAACAAGGCAATGGTGGGTTTATGAGTCCGAAGGGAGAGAGCTAGCGTGAAAAACATTCTTCAAGAAGGTATCAATCACCAAGTAGTAGCCTGAATGTTGTCTACGTTCAACGGTGTCAGATGGATGCCTGTCCGTTTGTCTGTGGTAGCAGGAGAGCAAAAGGTGGTAGATTAACTATCCGATTTCCACCCTACGCATACATGTAAAGGGAAAAAAATGTCTACCCCGTATCTGTCTCAGGCGCGGTGGTCTTAGAACAGCTGAGTCAATTGTAAGGTATAGTTAGTCTATGTCGGTTCTGTGTCCGAAGACATGAAGTTGCATTGCAGGCCAGGTTTGATTCAAGACCGATGACCTGCGTGGCGTGAACCGTGAAACTATCCTTAGCTGCCTGGTGCTCAAAAGATGAGATGAGGCGTGTTCATGGGTTGGGAACTGAATTGGACGCTACGCCAAGAACTCTACTAATCTCGTCCACACGTTCTCTGAACGTTTTCCATTTCGGACTGCCGACGAGAAGATATGGAGAGTGATCTTGTACCCCGTCCATTGAGGCGTTCAGTTTGAGGAAGGGATTGGAGATGGCAGAGTAGTATGCCATGTGTAATGCTTTAAAGATCTGCGTGAAATACAGGAAAGATGATGGAAGGGGAGACAGATGAAAGACTCTGACTGACCATCACAACCTCCACGTCCTTCACGACCGAGTCCGAGAGAGACAATGCAATAACAATCTTGACTTTCAAGGGTGTGATATAGCCATAGACCGCAACGTCTTCCATAGCGTACAGAAGCCCGAGGTAGCAGTCCATAGCTTTACCTCCTGCATTGACTACAAGGCACTTATGTTTTGTAAGGTAAATAGAGTGCCCTACTCACCTCTTTCTTCAATGACATCCAAGCTCGTGTGTGCAATGTAGTGATATTTTATGGAGTGCTCATCTTGTTTTGCGAAAGTCCGTATGAGTATCGGATGGTTCTGAGGCGAGATGAATGCAACCGCATTCAGGCGAAGGTTAGGAGCCATAAGCCATCAAAATAACTTCAAACCTCGACCGACACACAGTGATCAAGCGCATCAAATATTTACATCAGTATACTCAGCAGTCCACAAGCCATGCGGAAAGCAGCTTTTTTTCCTACCACAACTAAGAAGTAATTGATTCTACATATATCGCCTATATGGGAAATTTAGAATTTTAAAAGAAGGCTCCGTCAATTTGCCTCGAGCAAGTGAAATGATGCATCTTCACTGGAAAGAGCAGGTCATTCAAGCTGCAGCAGCTCCAACAGAAAGATTGCTAACACCATCTGTAACCTCTTCAAGGATTGTCCCACTCTCAACGAGTCTAGTTATCTACGAAACGTTGAGCAAAAATGTCATACAGTGGATGCGAGATTACCTTTCCGATTGCTATCGTCCGGCCTAGAAAATGGAGCATTTAGGATCGGGGCTTAACTGGAGTACTGGAGTACATACCCTCGTCACGTAGGGTAAAGCGACCGAGTTGGGGATAGTCGACGAATCTCTCGACGCAGACAGGTGCAGTGGTTTCTACAAGGGCTACGACCTTCTGGCCTGGGTTTCCAAAAAGAAATTAGAATATGAGAGTTGAATGGTTGTTAATATACTGACCTTTCTTGGCGAACTGCGGAGGTTTCCTGGACTTGCGACCTGTGGCTTTATCATAATAATGTAAGAGGGCCTAAATCTCTAGCATCGGTATCAGTGGAACAGACAGTGAATGACAATGACATACAGGCAATGTCACCTCTTCTGACAGAGTATGGATATGCATTACTGCAGAGTAGCCAGCACAAATGATATTCTTATGCTCGAGGATCGCGAGTTGAGCCTCGAATTGACGAACAGCATGAATAGGTTTAGCAGGACTTGTTAAGACAAATCCAGGACTAATATCGTCGTCTTCAACACCACGTAGGCGAACACGAACATTGTCACCGCAAAGTGCTTGTGGTACCTCGGCCTCCATCTCGTTATAAATAGCAGCGACTTCAACCTCGTCCTTGTTCGGCATCAGGAGAAGGTGATCGCCTCTGCGCAGAAGGCCTGATTCGACTTTTCCGACAATGATAGTGCCCATATCTTTGTACTTCTCTGAGATGGGCATCATGAGAGGCGCGTTGATTTTGCGGTCAACCATTGGCATGACGTCAAGATGCTCAAGGAACGAAGGGCCACTGAAGTATGTGAGGTCAATCATCATCAGCAGAAGTAGCCCCAAAACATTCGACTCACTCCCACCAAGGGCACACATTTTTGGGCGCGCGATCCTTAAGGTTGACACCCGTGAACGCAGAGACGGGGAGGAAAGTGACATCTGTCTTGGGGTTGAATCCAGCAGCTCTTACGAACGGTGTTAGCTTCTCCTTAATCTCGTCGTATCGAGCCTTATCCCATCCGACGGTAGAATCATCCATCTTGTTGATGACAACAACAACCTTGGAAACACCAGCCGTCTTTACCAGCATGATGTGTTCTCTCGTTTGACCACCTTTTTCAAAACCGGTTTCAAATTCTCCTTTACGGGCTGAGATGACGAGAACAGCAACGTCCGCCTGAGCAGCGCCAGAGATCATGGAGGGTACGAAAGTCTTGTGTCCAGGAGCGTCGAGAATAGTATATCTGCGTTTATCAGTTTCGAAGTAGGCCCGGCCCACTTCTACCGTTTTACCCTTGTTCCTTTCTTGTGGCGTAGAGTCAAGAGCCCAGCTGAGGTACCAGGATTCACGTCCAAGTTCTTTGGCGTCCCGTTCATATTTTTCCATGGTGCGTTTGTCCACCATTCCCGTTATGTACAAGAGGTTTCCACCCATTGTGCTCTTCCCGGCATCGACATGGCCAATAAAAACGATATTGAGATGCTCCTTGACTACGATGATGGATTGAACGACTTCAGCGATAACGTTGAGAAAATCAAACATACCCTGGCCATACAGATCGTCAAGAACAGCCTGATCTGCGACAGTTTCCACTTCCTTGGCGATGGCAGCTGTATCAGATTTAGACTTCTGGGTTGAAAACGTCTTGGAGGGCGCAGGAGCCGGTGTAGTAGGTTTAGAAGTGGATGTGGATGTAGGAGTAGACGTGGGGACGGTGATTTTTTTCGCCTCGTTTTTCGGCGGGTTTGAGACAACGGAAGAAGTAGGTTTTGCACCACCGATGTTGAGAGAGATGGTGGGCGGTGGAAGAGGAGCCTCAGTCTGTTCTGGACATTCTACAGGGGGAAGGGGCTGCTGCCGATCGGAGGGCTGAGCTTGAGCCTGAGGGACGGGGAATCGTTTTCCAGGGACGAATTCAAAAGCACTGGCATTGAGCTTGCTCATGATCAAGATGATAGATGGATGTCAAGTCTCTTAGTAAAAAAATCCTCAACTCTTTTTACGAAATATAATATCATTCTTATCCGGGCCCGATATGATTCAGCTGATACCGCGAAGCCGGTCATACCAGCTTGCCTTCATGGCCTGGAACCTCTGCGGTCGCTTTTTTATAAGTAGGAAGTTATCTCAATTCTTTTGATGAGCTAGACGGCGTGATCATCAAATCAGGTTGCATCCGGGACGCAGCTTTGTGTGATCACGTACCTCGCAGTAAACCCACCATGTCCGCCGGACATGAAGAATATCTGGCTGTTCTCATAGCGTCATACGACTACAAACCTCAGTCAGAAGATGAGATAGCTATCAAAGAGGACCAAATCCTGTTCCTCAAGGAACGGGTTGATGATGAGTGCGTTCCTACTTCCGTGCTCTCCGTGGTTTGGCATCTACTTACTAGACATGCTACAGTTGGTGGAAGGTTAAGATGAAAGGAGATTCACACGAGGATAAGGCTTCTGTTGGACTTGTTCCGGCTGCCTATGTCGAACAGGTCTGCCACGCATGCATATCATGCCCCGATGATAATAGTAATTTATCTCTAGGCTGACCATATTTCCAAAGT
>JABFYK010058221.1:24106-56033 GCA_018849495.1 Termitomyces sp. T123_Mx157 | reverse complement strand
TCAAGGGAAGCAGACCCAGCATGCCTCTTTGACAGAAAAGAAGAAGCTAACAAATTTAAAGCAGCTATAATGCAAAGGATAAAACTGGACTGCCTAGCAACAGATGATGGAAAATCTGGCAGGAAGGCTATAGATGCCAGGCTTGTCAAGAGAACATGGAAGAACTTCCTGCCCAAGAGCTCAGACCCTCTCAAGTCATGAAGGAAAGCAACTGAGGTTTTAGTGGGTATTGGATAGCGCCCCAAGGGCTGCCACCACACTTTATGCATAATAGCACCTCCTACTGGGGTGGCTCCAGACTTAAGATATCAGACAAACAAGTGATAGCGCATATCCCAGGGTGTAAAGATTGACTTTGTGAGTTGTTTACCATCATCCTACAATGATACCACAAAAAAGAGTTTCCCGGGGCCTACTGTTTACATGCCCATGACAGATCCATCACCATGACTGGGATCCTGATTCTCCTCACATCAGACAGCCGTTTCAAAATCAATAGATAGGTTCAAAGATTTCACCATTCTCTCGATGTCGAACCTTTTCAGAGGCTTCTAGTAGTATGATGTTTGCTCGAACAGATCAAATTATATTATCGCCCCTGATTTTGAAAACGGCTGTATCCCACTACTCTGCAAAAGGAAAGTCATTGAAAAGATATGGAAAGTATGGGGAGAGCAGTGGAATGGATTTTCGGCCCTAGACTTTGCCAGACTATGCAGTGGGGAGCCGAACGATGTGGACGCGTTGTTGCACAGACTCGCTCCGAAAAGGCTCGGCCCGCCTTGTTGTCGATTCCAATCCTCCTCACACTCACTGGTAACTAGTATTTTCTTACATTGTATGGCTGTACGAGGCACTACAACTTTAATAATATTAGGTGGCATATGTCTTGAGCACATCATTAGAATCGGCATAATGTGCAGATGCATTGCGTTCGAAAGTGAACCTAGTCTCGCTTCCATGCCCTTCAACAGTTCATTTTGTTGAGCTTTGAAGCACTGCTCGTCTAGTAACTGTTTTTGAGTCCAGAAGCAATACACAGAATGGCGGAAATGGCACAAGTAGTACTTCGGTGTCTAAACGCTGCGATTTAAGAACCATACATTGCCCGTGGTTCGGGATTCTTGACTGCAACTGCAAGTACCTTTGGCGCCGACGAAGAATTCGAAACCACAATGTGCATCAATGCATGTATCAGAAGAGTATAGTGTGAGGATAATGTACAGGGCTAATAAATTACGGCGTCTTCTCAGCCGTCGTCGTTTGGCTTGTGCTTGTCGGTATCTCCTCCAAAATAACCTTCTGTGGTGGACTATCTGCTACAGTAGGTGCCGTAGTTGTATCGGTCGTTCCCGACAGAAGACGTTGCGACCATGATACAGTTGGCTTGTTCGCTTCCTCAGCCAACCGCAGTTCTTCGCCTGTTCGTTCTCGCGCCGTTTGAAGGAAGTGTTCGGCGGAGAGACCGCGAGAGTTAGTGAAGCGGCCCCAGACAACCTGCGCCTCCTTAGGCTTGAGGTTAGCAGTGACAGAGACATAGGCTTTTAGCTGTTGTTTCCTTAGAGGTTCAATAAAGTTCTGAGAGCTAAATACGGTTGGGCACGTACGGGAGAAGAGAGAATCTCTTCGATCGGTGGCGCGACGAATACACGGACTTTGTCGTCAAGAAGACGGTATTTTGCTTTCCCTCCTACAACATGTTTACCAGGTGCACCCGTACGCAAACCACCAGGTAGAAACGCCTGCCGTGTGCCTAAGGTATTGTTCAAGTTAGATTAAGGTGCTGACTTGCAATATTCTAGACACACCCTTGTAGTAATCCTTGTTTCCTCTCTTGGGCGTCAAAGGTCTTCTTGAGGCCTTTGACAATCGGACAAGAGTGGGGAGCATGAAGACGGTTGAGTCTCGTCAATGTCGAGTTTGGGTCGTCGATTGTCGAAAAAGTTGTGCACGTGGTCTACAAAGTCAAATCGTGACCGGGCCGACAAACCGGTCCAAACCCCTCCAACTCACTTTGAGTAGGAAATGGCGAAGAAGGGCAAAGACGACGCGCCCACGGCAAACGGAGTTGCTAATCGCGATATTATACAGCGCCTGAACTTTCTCTACCAGGCCAGCGTGTACCTCAATACCCTTCCATCTTCTCAACGATCGACGACCTCGAGTTCTAGCACGAACGCCAAACCTAATACGGTTGCCAACACGCCAAAAGATGTTAAAACAGCGAGAAAAAGGAGAAATAAATCTTTGAGACATGTCACAACCGCAAGCGAGCTCTCTAGATCATATATCGCGACGATGAAATCTGTCGGACAGAAAA
The DNA here is from genome assembly GCA_018849495.1 of Termitomyces sp. T123_Mx157. Lineage (NCBI taxonomy): Eukaryota > Fungi > Basidiomycota > Agaricomycetes > Agaricales > Lyophyllaceae > Termitomyces > Termitomyces sp. T123_Mx157. Next base: position 53,713 of record JABFYK010058221.1, on the reverse strand, counting down.
CTACGGTCAAAATGTATGTCCTAATCGATTGCTTCTTTCTTTTTTTTGAACCTTATCTCCTTCACCCAATCTAGTGACCCCGGTGTAAAGCGAACTCTGTGTAAGGGGTGCGATCTAACATTAATTCCAGGTGCAACAGCTACCGTGCGAGTTAAGAGTAAGTATGCGTCCTAGCTGGTTTCACTATTTACGATATCTCCAGAATCGCTCTCTCATGGTCACACTATGGTATACACCTGTACAGGGTGTGATACCTCTCGAAGATTACCTGCTCCTCCTACGCTTAGGGAAGATGGTATTTCAGCGGAGGATGAACTACCTCAGCCCGTACCAGCCCTAGAGCTTTCCGGTATACCTGGAACTGAAGTGACAAGCACCCCTACGGATGAGACTCACATGGATGTAGACTCATCCAAGAATGATACGGATAGGAAGGTAACGAGAGGGAGGGGGCAGAAGAAGAAAATGGTACCAGCACGTATCCCGCCGCTTTTTGCTCGCGATGCGGGGCACGTCGTATTTTGCGGGAATGAGAGGCTTTCGGATGGAGACGGGGTGTATATCACTTAATTTCTAGGGCTTGGCAAGCAGTCGAAGTGAGAGGATCAGCCCGATATATCTTGCATCCTTCTGTGAAGCTTCTATATGAGCTGCAAGGCCACAAAAAGCCTGCTTGAACACGATCTACCGTTGCTCATTGCATGATCGCAAGACGAACAGTTTCATGCAATTCGATGGACATTCCAATCAGGCCCTCTTTTAGGACTCGCGTATCACAACGTTCGAACGTATTTTCTGGATGTCGGACCGTGGCTCTTAATGCATTGTTCGGCTTATAATTATTGGTTTCGATAAAGTACAATTCAAGCTAAGGTTGGCAGAGTTTTCAATTAGGAATGTACCTCATTCATCCAGCCTCCATGAGTTTTCCTTAATAAGCTTCTCTTGTTCCAGAATAAATTTGCCTACAAAAGTCAAATGGGAATAACAGGACTACAGATGGGACTGACCTTCTTTGTACTTCTGCGTATTATCACTCGCTGTGTGGTAAAACCAGCCGATACGTTCGTCACAGCCCAAGCAGAAGACGTCTGCTACGACGTATTTGCCTGTCCTGGTAATTAATAGGAGTTACTTCTGGAACACAGTGAGAGTTTTTGTTAGGACATACGACAGTGTTCGATCTTCTCGTCGGCCCAGCTTGACATTATCCGCCGAGTTCATAAGGCTGAGAGAGAGGGCAATAGGTAGGATCGTGGAAGGGGGAATAATTAGGCGAACACGAAGACTTACTATCCACGTCCATCTCTACCTGAGAACGATTTGCTAATAAGTTCATCCTGTAATGCCTGTACAGATGTTTAATCAGTCCTGTCTGCGAACAGCTCTGATTCCAGTCAACCAACGATAGCTGCAGCACAATTGGCACAAGAAAAAGAGGGATGATCGGCATATATCTGAGCAACTGTTGCTTTATTGGCGCCCATGGCTTACGAAAGAAGTGGGAAGGGAATGAGTTACACTTAGGCTCCTAGATCGACTCAGGCCGCCAAACCTGAGAGTTCCGGACATGGGAGTTCCGAGGACAGATGCACCAAAATTAGGGTTAGGAGTTGCTAATTGATTCGCAAGTTCAACGTGGAGGCTGGACGCGAATCCCTCGTTGCAATGCACAATGATGACCTCCCGCACGAAGTGATCCTCGCCATACAGCAAGCCCTCGACGCCCACGTCGGCGACTATCGTGGTGATCCATTCGACGCGCCTTCATTCGACACACCATTTAGCCCCGTCCCTGTCCTTAATGACTTGTTCCCCAATGGTGCGCATTTATTGCTGGACTTGCTGAGGCTCTACCTAGATTCAATTTCATTTGCTGGTTTCAAATCTAAATAGAGGAATCCCTCGCGCACTTGGACTTCGTCAACACTCGGTTGGCAGAAACACAACAGCAACTTCAGAAGGAAATTGATGCGTTACAGGATGAACTACGACAGAGTCAAGATCCAGAGAAGATGCAACTCATCCAGGAGATGATTTCTGTAAACCTCTGTTGCATATCCTGTAACTCTGACTGACTTGAAATTCTACTCACAGGACCTTCTTGGACAGATGTCGCGTATACGCGAAAAGGCGACTGAATCAGAGGCGGTGGTACGAAATATTACAAAGGATATCCAAGTGTTGGATACGGCGAAGAAGAACCTCATTCTGAGCATGACAACACTGAAACGGTTACAGATGCTCGGTACGCTCATTTGCGCGTATATATCAATGATAATATCTAATTACGAGCATTCGTACTCAAGTCAATGCGATGACACAGTTGGAAGATCTTGTGAAGGAGAAGAAGTACGGTGAGGTTGCTGAAACGCTTGCTGTCAGTCTCCCTCGCCAAAATGCTCTCTGAAGACTACGATTGACGCGTGGCATAGGCAGTGAAGCAGATTTCTGCGACTTTCAAAGCATATACCGGTGTACCACGAATTTCGCAAGTTTGGAAGCGTATACAAGAAATACAAGGCGACCTTCGTTCCTTGATTGATGCCGATTTTGACGCGTTGTACGAGTTTTCATTCTTTTCCCTCTAATCTACCTTAATGACGGTCCACCATACACGAAGCATCCTGCAAGACACCACTAAAGCCATGAAGCCACCACAGATTGCGGATGCCTGCTTAGCAGCGGATGTTCTAGGTCCGGACTTCCGGGCGCACCTCATCGACCGCTATGTTGCACTCGAACTTAAGGAGTATCGTCGTATATTCCGATCAACGGATGAGGCAGGGCAACTGGACAACCTCTCCCGTCGCTTTGCGTGGTTTCGAAGGATGTTGCAGACACATGAGGTTGAACAAGGTCGGGTGTTCCCTATCGAATGGAAAGTGGGCTGGTGTCTTCTTGCGAAGTTTGTGGATATCACCCGGTATGTTCTTACGCCAGTCCTGAATATGTGCAAGCTTGACGGACGTATGTACACGCAGAGACGATCTTACCATGCTCTTGGCAAAGGCAGGCTCGTCACTCACTGTCAAGGGTTTACTCGAGAATCTGCAGATCACAATAGAGTTTGAGAATTCGATGGTCAAGAAATGGGCTACCGGTGTGAGGCTGTTTGGACCCTGTATCAGCCTCTTGCTCACACCGATCGTTAGTTTCAAGCAATGCTTGCCGCAACCACAGGTGCACATGCTATTCCACCGAAACCGATATCGGCTGCTTTCGAACCTCATATGAGTATCTTTGTTGATGCTCAGGACAAGTAAATGTCTTGTTTACACAATCGATCGACAATCTGCTTATCCTACTTCCAAGAGTCCTTGCGGATATGCTTGCACCACATCGAAAATTCAAGGGCAGGCCCCCACCACCACGGCCTTCTCTTGACGTGTCGAATGGCGCTGAGGAAGAAACGGAGAGCCTTGTGCTACCCTCGTCAACAGACTTATTCTACTTTTATGCGCAGAGCTTAGAACAATGTGCGAAGCTCTCGACGGGCCAGGCTTTGTTTGATCTGTGTACATTACATAAGAAATGGTTACGAATATACGCAGGTGCGTTTTGGTAGGTTGAAGTATTGGTCAATGCTTATGTGTTAAATCGACAGAGGACGTTCTTATTGCAAGTCTTAAGAGGTGTGTTGGATATCATTTGCAATCTCTTTGCCAACACCAGATGTATATATGATAGGTCCCCGTCACAATCACAATCTCGTCGTTCTGTCGATACACGATATGACGTGCGAGAATTGAAACACGCTTGCAAGTTGATCAATACTGCCGATTACTGTCTTTCCACTGCCTCTGAGGTACGTAGTCACCCTTCTCAAACAATACTTTGTCGACAGGTGCTCATGCGAGATGTGGCCTTTCGTAGCTGGAGGACAAAATGCGGGAAAAGATCAACGAGGAGTTCAAAGAGCGTATCAGTTTCCAGGCGGAACGAGAAATGTTTGTCAGGTCCGTTTCCTTGTTCTGGCTTCATAGTATAGTTCAGGATACAGTCTCTGCTTCTGAAGTGTAATTTCTGCAGCCATTGTTATCCAGTTACGGGAGCTCGAGACTGCTTGTGATGCAGCATTTGCAACAATGGCTCGGACGACATGGACTGCAACAAACCAAGTTAGCGGGCAATCAGCGTACGCCGGAGATTTGGTGTCAGCGGCGGAACAAGTTATTGAGACTGTCAAACCGTTGGTGGAACAGAAGAAATATCTACGGAATTTGTTCGACAAAGCATGCAGGTGCAGTCACTATCTCAATCATTTATGAGCTGCAGAATCTTGATATTTTGCCACTTTGCTTGTAGCCTGATATTAGCGAAGTTCACAAATGCAATCGTGAAGAGCCGGCCTTTGAAGGAAATCGGAGCAGAACAGGTATTATTGCTCAGTATCTCCGCTATCAGGGCTTCAACGCTGACGATGGAGTTTCATAGCTCTTGATTGATTTACAACAGGTCAAAAGCTATTTAGCCCGAATGCCTGGAGAGGCTCTGATAACCTCAAGGTGGGACTGCCAGTATCATTTTCCTTTCTTCTCACATCGGGATTGATAGTTATACCCGTGGATTAACCAAGAGCACTACGCGGCTCGAGGCCTTGCTGAAAGTCATCGTTACACCTGTCGTTAGTACACCATTATCTCCGTGTCTCCGCTGCTCAGATTGGTTTGTAGGACCCTGCCGAGGGATTCATCTTAAATTACACACTCCTTATCGGTGACGCTTCCTTCTCAAATTTCCAAAAGGTGAATGCATCTTCCTATATTTAATAGGAGTTATTGAATATTTGTACCTGGTTCTTTAGATCCTTGATCTGAAAGGAACGCCAAAAGTCCAACAAAATGCCCTTCTTGACGAGTTTCTCACTATCACCAGCACAAAAACTGACCTTGATAGTACTTCCTTCCTTTCCTCTGTCGACATGGACCCGCCAGGTCCAGGCCAGCTTGGAGGAAGTCTCGTCAGTCCGGGCGGGAGCCGTGTCTCGCTTCCCCTTGCAATAAATGGGGAGGGTGTCTTCGCGACAATGATTTCGCCGACGTCAACGGGCCCATTGGTTGGAGGAGCTCCACCGGAAACGCCAGTTGAACCGCTATGACGAAGTCTTCTGTCCGATGTGACAGACATAGGGACACTGTCCGTGGGTGAGCCGAAAGCTGAGAGACGGAGTCGAGCAAGACGACGATCTGCTTGTCCACGTTCAATTTGGAGGACCGTAGGCTGGGACTGGGCAGGCCGAGATGGCACATGCCCTTCAGGGTGGTAGGACGATGGCGGTAGTGATACAGGATAGGGAAATTGGGATATTGGACCAGAAACTGGCGAAGTGGCGAGGACTGATACATTAGACGAATCGCTCCGAGAAAGAGCAGCCGTCTGTGCTGCAGAGTTGCTCCGCCCTGACTTTTCAACTTCCTGTTTCTGTGTCGAGTCTTCGGATGGGGTCGTAGATTGGAGTCGATACGACATATCAGGCGAAGGTTCAAGATCCAGGAATGAGTTTCTTGCGCGGCCAGAAGGCGGATTACTCGGAGGGGTCAAACGGAATCCCGAGCGAAGGGTGCGAATATTCTGCCTCTGCTCGGCATCAGCCTCTTGAGATTTACCAGTGGTCACAGGCGGCTCCAAATGATTGCTGGAACGCTGCGAGTTGGTCGGAAAATCGATCCTGAAAGGGCTTGAAGGAGGTAAATCCAAGACGACATTTCGAGGCAACTCTGAAATCCCGGCCAGCGATATTTCAACTGGCGGAATTTCAACTGATGAAATTTCAGCTGGTGAGATGTCGATTGGTCTAGTCGCAGGTGTCGCCACATACAGAAACGAGGTGTCAGAATTGGGTGGCGGAGATACTCTTCGTGCAGGTTGGGCAGGTTCAGGTGTCTTGTCTGATGTTCGGGCCTTCTGCTCAATCTGTTCAGTGTAAGATTGCGTATGAGACTGGGTTGTACGAGGGCTCAAGTTGCGAATAGCCAAACGCGTTGCAGCCGACCCAAGATAGTAGCTCGTTGCGTCATCCGAACTGTACCTGGCACTGCCTCGATCTCGCGGCGGAAGAGTGGAGATGTGGCCGGGATCAGAGGGAGGAAGTATAGATGATACTACAGCAGCGCCATGACTATGGCCAATATCCTCATGTGGACTGGGTTTAGGGTCATCGTGACTTAGGATTCGACCATCGTTACCCTGTCGGCTGTACAAATGGGAGAAAGGGCGAGGTACGGAACGTGAGTTGGAGTTGGAACCTGATGGCGAATGGGCGGGCGTTGGAACTGGAGCTGGTCGAACGGAAGGTGTATTCATATAAGATAGAGTGTGCATATCCGACTCAGAAGGGTAAATGTCCGGAGAAAAACGAGACACCTCAGCGTCTTTCTCTTTGAAACTATTTGGGGAGTTGGGCCTGGCTGGAAGCTCCAAAGCAAGACCAGTAGACAGGGAGCCCTCGCTCATTTGGTTGGATTTCGCTTTCTTGCTTCTTCTATGGCTACTTTTTGAGGATGAAAGCGTGAACAATGATGACAGTGTGAATATGGACGACTTCGCGCTGCTCCAAGGCCCTCCTGATGCTCCGGATCTTCGGGATTTCCTTCCTGTCGATCTAGATTTCCTTCCCGTTGATCCAGATTTCCTGCCCGTCGATCCCGAATGCCTAAACGTTAATCCAAGAAGACCACGACCTCCAAATCCGCCTTCAACCTCCCGTTTCCAATGACTGAATCCTGACTTTCCACTGGATTGCTTCTTGTGGTGCCCCAAAGTTCCTTCTAGAGAGCCAATTTCCATATCATCGGGGAAGACAGTGGAAGCAATATTGAGGACACCTAATGGACCAGCTTCTTTTTCTTTCTTCCTACGCCGCGCTATACGTGCCAGTCTTTCACGGCGTCTTTGCGGCCGAATTACGAAAATGAAATACAGGAAACCACTTATGATCAGGAAACCAAGGATACCTGCTAGAACCACCGCAGCAATTGTTCCTTTAGAGATAGTTGCAGCAGAGGATGGAGTGGGACTTGGTTGGGTGCTGATAATATGATTTAAAATAAACCATGGGTAGTCAAAGCAGAATTACAGACCGACCTTTGAAGTCCAGCTGGAATTTGAAATGCTTGAAATCCGTCATGGTTGAGCAATAGATCGCTGCCATCTACATTTGTGATCTGTACGTGGTGCAAGACTGTAGGGTCGAGGCCAGTGGCGAAGAAAAGTAACGTGTTTGTATTGTTGAAGGTTGATTGACCAGTCAGGATAGAGGTACTGTTGTCTAAGACAACCGAATATTTTCCAGATTCAGGTGATGTCATGCCACTTAGAAGAAAGGCAGCTCCTTCTCCAGTCGTTGAGTACATCAGACAGCAAACTTGATTGCAACAACTCACCACTGAATGTCGATTCGACTACATCGCCTGTAGTTTGTGATAGATGAAACTGGATATTGTTGATCGTCTGGTGACCCCAATTGCTCGAGAAAAGGATATCAGTTTTATTCAACTGCTGAAGATTGAAGGGCGAACTACGAGAGCGAAGCAGTTAATCACTGATTCGGCGTCTAATATGTAACTCACCTCGATGAAGTGTCAAAATTGATCACCGCACTGTCAAAGGAAATTGTTGATTGGTTGCCACCAGGAGGTATGACAGCAGTTATGAGTAAATTATGGGCTTCGTCAGTAAGATGTGGGAAGACCGCTAAAGTTTCGAGACTTGGGTTGGGAGCTTGCGGCATGAGTTTATTATCGAGGGTTGTCTCGTAACTTGCATTCCCCTGTACACGGCCTAGAACTTGAATACCAGTACCTGCAGTCACGTCCATTATCTCGAGCTGCGGTCAGAAGTTTCTAACAAACCTCTCCAAGTGATAGATAGAGTAGCTTGATCATGAGATGTAATATGGGAGCTAGTCCCACTACCAGTTTGTCCAAGAGAAGTAGGAAAACCAGAGCCATTGAAGAAGGAATTCCATCCAGCAGTCAAGTTGGGTGGAAAGATGTCGGTGACTGGTGAATAAGAAATCGTCGGAGAGGTGTCATTGATAGAGAAATTGAGAGTTTGCGCCATCGAGTCGTTCAGCAAGACCTATAAATGAGTGAGCGAGAGAGTCGGCTGGGATATATACTTGTGCATACCTGTTTTACAAATTATGGCGAACAGGAAGTTCTAGTGTGCAGCGAGTTAGAAGTACAGGTCGAATGAAGGAAAGCGTGATAGTCCTCTAGACATGCTCTGCAACCAGGTGGGCGCAGAGAAAGTAAAGTGACGGCTGAGAATGATTGTTATACGTATCCCCACGACAGATCATCATCATAACTGGCATCCTCACGTCCGAATCCCACATCCCCTCAGACATATCATTGTATATTATATAATAAGTAAGTCCTTTTCGGGTCTTCGAAAAAAAACAAAATTTTGTCACCTGCCAGTGACGGTCACACGATCCCCCTTCCCTGCGGATTCCAAAATCATCTTGAGTAGCGTCAGAGAACGACCACCAAATCCTCCACTCTGCACTCGCTTTTGGGGCTCTACGAAAATCTGAGCTTCTGAGAACATTGCAGCCTCGCACTGAGGTATGATATAGACTGTGCCTTGAGTTTTGCGTCTACTTTATAATGTTTTGATGCAATGATAGACCGACGTCACAACTATGACTGACCTGCGTTCTCCAATTGGCTCGTCTGCCTTCCTGCCCTCAATACTTGCGTATGTGCGGAACTCATCATCAGGCAATCTCCCACTTGATCCAGGTATATTTCAAGCAATCCTACAATGTATGGTGGCGGGCGACAAATACCTTATTCTCTTCGCTCCTGAAGAGGACGTTTCATTGGTTGCTAAGCTCGCAGTTTGGGTGAGTATCATCTCCACTCCTTGTCGTGTTTGTACAACCATCATCCTGCATCAAGCCTTGTGAACAATACATGATCGACCCGGGCTTTATCAGCTAGGTTTGTCCCTTTGTTCCGAGTGCACCGGTCGTTTCGAATATCACAGCTGCCTATTACTTTCCCTGTTACCCATATTTGACTTGTCCATTGCGTCGTGCCTGTATATACATGTAATGCCAAAGCTGACAACAGATCCAGACTTTATCGACCATCTTTGACTTGTCAGCACATAAGGCAAAAATCGGCACTCGGACTACACCAGCTCAGCGGTACAAAGACGCAATGCTCTCTCAGAATCCCAATCTATTTTTGCGTTCTTTATTTCTACCGTCACATAAAAGTGATGGCGGCGAGCCGTATAGGCTGCCTGGTCATTCGAAGTCACGCTCCAACAGACGACACCCAAGTCTAATGCGCCCAGCCTCTGCTCCGAATGATCCTCATCACTTCAATAGACTTTCTGCAGGAACCAGTTACCACAGTTTAGCATCAGATAGTATACCCGCGGCGCCTTCACCTCCGACTATCGCAGCGCCTCAGCCAAGGCTTTTCATACATGCAAGTACTGATCCACTCCCCCTAATCCACAAAGAAGAGCCTGAATTTCCACACGCCCTTGTTTTACATGGGCTTGAACGTGCATCTGTAGTAGAGCAAACAGCCCTTGCGCAGGCATTGACTCGCCGACAGGTTGTATTCGAATCAGCTCGGAATGTTGCCGATCCTTTTCCATGGCGTACACCCTCCCGTAATCATAATCGCAACCGCAATAGCGACCACCATCACAGGGGTACTCATCTTGTTTATGAAGATGCAGAATACCAGGGAACGTGGAACCTTCCCGATGACTTTATCCTTGTCTCTGTATGTCCCTGGAGCTCAAGAGAGCGACCCAAGATTCATAGGAGTATGGTAGGCTCAGTTTTATATATGTTAATTACTTTTTGACGCTTTGCTACCCAGCTGGATCTGTTCGGTATGAGCAGTATAATTTATGTTCAAACACCTGTTCGCGATGCTTGGAAAGCCCTTCCGTTTGCTGCAAATTCATTGTCTCACTCCCTAAAGCACTCCTATTCCAATCCACCGACGCCAGCGCCACCTCAGTCTCACACTCCCCCTGCATTATCACCGGCACATCCTAGCACTATGCGTCATCGCGCGAGCCGTTCTCGCTTACAACAACAAGTGCCATTTGTACCGAAACAACTAATCCCTCGGGACTTCATAGTGTCTCTTCAGAAAGCTGCTCGGAGCGCCTACGTCTCTCCGCAACTGTCCCTTTACATGTCTGATCTCTTTTCCGCTGTTCGTCATCACCCCAAACTGGATGGAACATTCCTTACCGCAAAATCAATGAACGATGCGAATGATCTTGCGCGAGCCGGCAGAGTGCTCGGGATAGACCCGACCGGCGGTGAGTTGTTGCGTTCTCACTCAGGTAAGGGCTATGAGGGAGAAGATGACGAGGACAGTACCCGAGGACAACTCAGCTCTGAACTGCATGAATACATTGCCAGTGGAAGCGAGAGTGTTACGCTAAATATTCCCCGCGAGTCGATATCATTGCACTCTGCCAAGGGACACGACGCCAGTCCTGTTTCCGTCTCTCATCCGGAAGACTCGACTGGGACGTTGTTCGTGTCAGAGGCGGCTATCGCGCGTGCGGTTCCTCGAGCTGTAACTCATCGACTACGTGTTCGAGATGGGCCATCTGACGAGGTTCTAGCTGGAGCAATTTTCGGCGCAAACTTTGATCCGAACAGAAAAGAGTCTTCTAACATTGTTGATCATGGTTGGGATACTCGGTATACAATCAAGGACATCCTTGTGGAAATTCTGGCTGAGGTTTAAGGATTCTTTAACAGGTCATGATCATACTCATATTCATCTTACGCATATCCATTATAATCTATTCACATTCTGATATTTATGCACCCTCATGTTGCAACCTGTCTAAACATACAGCTGTTCCTTGTATACCTTGCCTAGTCTGGCATCCATTGAGGACCTGTCTGTCTGTACGCTAGCTACTCTGTGGTTTTCAATACTTGTTAGTGCGTTTTAGAGGAGCTGAGCACTGTTTCCCATTTAGTGATGTGGTAGACCTGGCCCCGGCTCAAAGGGTCGCGGCCTTACTACCAGACTGAGCTAGGTCAACGTGAAGGATAACAGAATATATATTTCACTACTACTAAAATGTACCTAGAAGGCCTATCGGTCGGTAAGGTTTGGAACATTATGCGTCAAGAAAAATTGTTGATGGGTTGATCAAAATAGTGATCAAGAAAGGCATGCATAGTGAATTTGCTATTATATTATTAGAAGTATCAATGAATAGCTTTCTAGTGAAAATTTCATTGTTTGAGTTGTAACGCATGCAGCCTGTATTGCACTACCAATGTAAGGAAGCAAGGTTTGACCATCATCCAATGGCCAGTACCATGATGGGGCCAGTGCCATGATGGGTCGTTTCCAACAGCTTCGATTCAGACAAAATGTGAATTAGCAACCTGATGTTCATCATGATAATCTGACTTCTTGCTCAAAACTGAATCTGGTTTCAAGACAAAATGACATTTCAGTCTCCTTGAATGAACGGGATTTTTCGACCCCCATATATAATAGAAAAGCAACAGATAATAATTCCACTCTCTTGAGATCCTTGCTCAAAAGTAGACCACCCTTTTCGACGGCAAACTAGTATGTTTCGTAGCTCTGGCAGCGTCCAACTGTGTTGGGAGACGTTCCCCCTGCGCGCGTTTCTCTTTTTCCCCACGTTTCTCAGACCGGTCGAGTTGACTCTTCTGGCGCTTGAAGGAATGAAAATCGTCTTCATCTGCTCCAGCAGTATCGCCAATACCGAGAATATCCTTAGTCTCAGTCTCATCTTTGACAGATATGCAAAAGTGTTGTTATGGAATACATAGAATCTGGATTCTAGGAAGGGACTTACTTTTCTTTTGCGAATCACAATCTCGAGCAAGATGCGTTGCATCCCCGCATAGCTTACAACATCCTCCGTTGGGGTAAACACCTTTTTCTTTATTCTGAGGACAAGATGACGCAAGATGTCCTTTGCCGTTACAAACGAAACATGATGCGAAAGGAAGGGGGTTGGCTTGATCGACAGATTTCTTGCATCGAGAGAGGATATGTTTTGATGAGCCACATCTATGATCACTTGAAGCCAGACCACTCTTCCACTAGAGAATTTTGACGGACCTGTAGCAAATACCTACAATTTTGGCGTTTTGGCCGTCCTCATTCGGCTTTTCTGTGTTTGGACAATCTTTTGCAGCATGACCTGTTTGACGGCAGGCATAACAAGTTGTTGCTTCCAGCCTTTCGTTGACACGTTTGAGGCGCCTCCATTCGGAAACAGAAAGAACTAAGGCCTCCGTAGATCTAGACCAATACCTTCACAAGAATAACAAACGCACCTTTCTCTTTCTTGGCCTTTTCTCTCATCTTTTTCTTTGCGGACTTAGAAAGTGTTCCATCGGCTGCTCTAGCTTGCGCCTCCAATATTATCCTTTCTCGTTCTGCGGCCGCCTCAGCTGCCTTAACTCCAGTATTACCGTCCCTCATCGAGGGCTTCGTCCGTTTCCGTTTCTTCTTTGGGGGTACAGCGAGATCCCCGTCTGTCTGAACCTTTTGGACATTTTCGACTTCTTCCGGCCTTGTAATCTTGGGTTCTAGATTGTCATGGAGCTGGGAAGTGGGTTCGAGATATGTCCGCTTTCTACCAAAGTTGGTGATTCTGGTCATTGTGTAGGAGCCCTTCGGAGTTTCCCGAATCTATGTATTTGTAACTGCTTTTCATTTTCTTTGTAGAAGAGTGAGGACATACGTCACTGCTAGTGCTGGAATCTGTCTCCAAAACAAAAAGGGTCAAAGAAATGTGTTATGCCATTTCTTTGACCCTTTTTGTTTTGGAAACAGATTCCAGCCCCAGCAGTGCGTTCAATTCCTCGATCTCCTTGATCTTGTAACTACTTCCATTTTATGAGAATGATTTCCTGGTTAACAATCGTTAGCGAGGAGAGTCATGAGTACGTCCAATCCTTCAATCTCCTTGACTACTGACAATCGAGCTGAAAGGGGTTGATTTTGCACAGGATACTCCATAGTACACACTTCCAACTTGGATGTCGCGACGTGATTATTTTGGGGAGAAAAGAGCAGCATTTTTCAAGCTGTCATCCTGAAGTTCTACTACATGAAGTTTGGTGATATGGACCCTTGGAACACGTCTTGGCCTTTCTTGGACGCTACGGTAGATGCCCGGCTGTTACATAGTGGATATACCCAAGGCCTGCATAGGATGCGAGTATGTATACTGCCATTCATTACGAGCACAAGTCCATAATCAAGCTATGAAAAAGGAGAGAAAATGAATGCCCGATATTACTCTACTGTGCTTCACGACAATCACTCCGCCCAGCCGAAAGTATCTGAAGAGTGTGTTATATGATCGACGCTCGTTATATATGTTCCCCATTCATTGACTCTTTTCAGATTATGTTAGTGAGTTCAGGCAGTCTCGTAAAAGCAAAAAATCACATACTCAAATCCTGTTGGAGCAGTTGACCACATTGTCATAGTGTCGCTATCCAAAAGGGGTATTCCATCCTGTGGCGATAAACCAAACTGGTCTGAGGCTAATGGCACAGTGGATGACATTGAAGCTCCTGAAGTGTTATATGGACCCCATCCAGGCTCGGAGTAATCAATTGTTTGTGGGGTTACACCATTCGGGACAGAGAGAGAATCAATGGATGAAAGTATCGCATCACAACCTCTTGAGGGGGTGAATGTCTGGAAACCCGGCTCACGTCTTGGTCGTTTGTACGACTCTGAGAAATTGAACTGCCCGTAGACAGGGAGCCGACCCAATTCATCTCCGTACATGGGCAGATCAAAGCTCAAAGGCTGCACAGAAAGAGGTGCAGACCCTGAAGGCACCTCCAACGGGATGGGGTGCGATCCGACAGCTTTGCGATCTTCCTTTGTGGATTTGGCGTACGAGGTAGCATCAGTGACGAGATCGGAATCTCTCGCGCGTTTGTGGCCAGCAGTTGTTTCGATGGTAGGAGTACCATCCAAAAAATTCAGATCTCCGGCGATCGCTAAGTCGACAAGAATATCCCTGACAAACTGTTGAAACATCTCGCTCATAGAAGCAAAGATCAGTTTACCGGTACCGTCCAGCAGAATACCATCTGGAGGGCAAGCTGAGTCGTGAAGAACCAAAGACGCCGCTTGACTTACGTTGCCTCGCACGCCTTCAAAATATTTAGACAACGTTGAACATCGTCAATTTCACGTTTAGGATGAGGTGCTGCCCCCGACCTTTTCCCACTCCAGATATTGAGGAGCAGAACGACTGTAGATGTGAATGCAGTGATCTGAGTGAAGTATCAAACATGAATGCACAATATGCGGATGGAAGGAAATACGAGTAAGGTCGGTAAGGGTAATGCCGTTCTGCTCTGGATATCGAGCACATGACAACATGACCGCGCAGCATTTGTGCAGATAGCCAGTGAAGGAAAGGTGTGGTTTGTTTTATTCCGAAAAGAAGGGATGAAAGGCCGATGGACAAATATCTGGAGATGGTAGTATGTGGCATATAGGGTGGCTGATTGCTGCAAAAATAATTTATTCTTAGAGGTTGGGTCCCATCGCACTAGGCGAGTCATCAGGACCTATCACGAATAAGTTAGAAACAAACAAACGATGATCAGGAACAGAATCCATCCAATCATTCAATTTTGAGTCCAGGTCCATAATGATGTTTTGATCTGTAAATGTCGTCGCTTGACCGATGATATGCCTTTTCACTGAATACTAGTAGCATTAAGATGGTCTCAACGCTTGCAAAGGTAGAAGGTAATGGCCTTACAAGTGCTCGCATGGCATACGCTAGAATGTTCATCAGCTTTATGTAACAAATAAAGTAGGCGATCGAGGACGGTATGTCGGGCGGTTGCTTAAATGCACGAGAAGGGTCCGAGGGCTCCCAATATTCATCGTCACACTCTATTGGCAGATCCACATCGTGGCTAGAAATATATGTTCGAATCACCAAGCTATTGATCCAGAGAAACTTACTCATCCACTTGTAAGACACACTGCCGGCCAGAAAAGGAGCTCAGAAGACGATCAAGCGAATTAAGTACCCTGTAACTCGACCGTAAAGTCTCTGTTGGAGCTCAAGAAGTGACAACCAACCAAAAAGCACGCTTCCAAAGTTCGTCTTCAATTGTAGGCACCTTCAATGTCCTGCGTCTATGGGCTCCTACTTCCTGAGCCATTCGCAAGGCTGTTCCAAGCTCCGTCCAACATCCCTGAGCGGTTTCACTAGATGATGCAAACAAGACAGAGAGCTAGTAGAAGATGATTTGATTTGTTCAGAACCCCTGAATCAGATAGTGAACATACTGCGAAATTCTGCAGCTCTCTCAATGAGGGAGGGGGAATGAAAGACTTGCGGATGACTGAAACCTGTTCAAACCACTTCCATCCAGCTGAATGAGTTGATGTCGTTCCGTCGTAAAGAACACGCGGATCATCAGAGTACTGTGAGCCGAGGGCACACACGAGCAAAAGGGTAGCTCCAAATAATGAATCTTGAGTGTGTAAACCTTCTGCAACAGATGTTTCGAAGGAAGGTCGATGAAGAAGAGGGAAAAAGGGATGAGTTGTCTCAAAGAATAGAGTCACAAGAGACGTAAGCAGTTCCTCCTCCGGGAAGCGGTAGACTGGAAATTCCGGTGTCTGAAATCGTTCTGGATGCCACTAGCGTGTCATTGAGCTAGTTGACAAGCGTCTTTCGAAGTGAAGAACTCACTTTGGGACAAAGCCAGAAGTGTGACCGTTGGCCCTCCATAATGCGGGGTTGTAACGCTTTGCCCACGTATTCGCTTTGAATGTCCAATGCTGTTTGAAGCAACTGGTAACTACTAAATGCCTGTTTCAGTCGAGGTCAAGAGGAACTGACTAATGATTCGCACCTCGACTTGCCGAAAAAACGGCCTTGAGGAGGGTCCACATGCAGTCTCTTCAATTTGCCAATCAGCTCCTCTTCCTGGAGATCAGCGTCGTTCCTTGGTAACAAAGAAGGTTCTGAGGGTGTTTCGATGACATCCATGTCTTCTAGTTCCTGAATCAAATCGGCCTGAGGCATTAACTGGACAAATATGATTGACCGACGTCATCGGCAAAAGGAACCACTGGCACACACTTTGGTGAGTAACTTCTCCATTTTCTCGAGTCTAATCTCCAAGCTCTCGACATATCTTAAACGACGAAAATGTCAGACCTTAAGTATCTTCAGAGAGTAATTTTTGCACCCTTTGGCTGATCCGAGCTTCTACACCCTATTATAATAGTATGAAGAAGAATGATGTTGCAGAGCTCACTTTCGACACTTCCTTATGTGTACATTCTAATGAATATTGTGTGCAGTTACTACATCGATTGTCCGGCATTTCTGCACTATCGCCTTCAAACATTTGTCAGCTGGTCTGCGAGGTCACAACCAAAGGAAGCTGCTCACATCGAACTACATAACCCAATTAAAAGTTTGAATCAACATCGGGAATAGCGAGGGGCGGCTAGATCAAGACACGTCAACGTACTCTTCTTTCTTTTACAATGATCGCATGCACCAGGCGTTCTTCGTTTCTTGACAGACTGGGATCGGAACGCACTCTCGTGGTTGAGTAACTCGGAGGACGACGCCATATGAGATATTTCAGTCGACTTGAAACGAATTTTCAATGATGCTCGTAGTGTCAGTAGTAGAGTTAGATTTATCCCATGCCTTACAATCTATATCAAGCGATCAGGTCACTTCGGGCACCGGTAGAATTTTTTTGGAAACAGCTAACTATAAGATATGTACATGGCGGGAACGCGGTCATCACATGATGTGTGACTACTTGTGACGGCCTTCGGATTAGATCATCGTACAGTCAACGTGTCCCTCACGCTGTCTCATACTGCCTCAGCAAGCACCGTATATATTCATCAATATACTATATACTAGCCTTTGAGAGCTCTCCAAGGATGTTATGCTAACAACAGTGGTTTGCACAAATCACAATGTGACATGCCAATGAGACTAAAATGGAGAGTATATTGTAGTTTTGTGTCTGTAGATGCAATATATTGACATACCTAAAACAGAGTGGACAAAGCTAAAAAGAGTAATGAGGCTACTGGCTACAGTATGTAGGAACAGTCACATGTGATCATGACACCCACCCCCTCATTGTAGGGCACACAGATGGGAAAAAAAAGGTTCTGTCGCAGGCACCAATCTCGGCATTAGCCTGTGTCCTTGCCACACTGCCTCCTCCCACATGTTCCAATTACAAATTCCTTCAGGTGAGTTTGAACCAATGCTGGTACTCTTGCCAATGTTTACAATGGTGCCAACTTGGGGTCCCTAGGAAAATCACAAACCCTCTCCAATTGTCTGCCAAGATTGCCTGCACTGCTGCTGCCTGCTTCACCACTTTCAACTCTGCACACCTGTCTGACATTATTACTACTGTCCTCCTTGCCACCCTCTCCATTAGCACCCTTTGCTTTGCATTATTCTTCTTGTCTCATGGCACTTTGTAGTCTGGCCTGTGTGACAAGCCATCTGGCCCCATATTCAGGTGGCTTAGCCTGTGGCAGATCAAAAAGACAAAGTAGTTGAGGAAGAGACTCTGCTGGGCCTGCTGTCAGTTTAGGTTGCATGCTGTCATAAAATACTCTAGGTTGCAATAGTCAGAGAAGACCTCCACTAGTGCTAGATTTCCCTCCAGGTAAGGCTTTCAGACCTCAAAAGCCCTCACCACTGACAATAGCTCCTTATCATGTATGTCATAGCTCTGTTCTGCTGGTTGCATTGCCTTCAAGAAGAATGTCACTGGCCTCCACTCCTCATCTTCTGCACACTATGACAAGATCATATCTACAGCAAAATCTGATGCATTTGTCTCTACCCTGAATGGCACTTCTGTGTCCAGCATTATGAGCACAGATGCATGGACAAAATGCTGCCTTCAGTTCTTCAAATGCTCTCTGCTCCTTCTCTCCTCACTGTCAGGTTCTGCTGATCATGGGGGCTCAGGTTCACTGGGTGAGTCCTTAATAGGTGGATATGACATCCTACATGTATAATCTGGGCTCTGGTGAGCTCCAGAAACAGGAAACTAAGGAAATGGGTTTGGGCAGTGGTCTGAATCAGTCTGGGGAACTCTGGGGTTATGTAGGTGGTAGTGCAAGCTAGGGGCAAATGCTGGCTGTGAAGTATGGAGTTCTGGGAGCAGCTATCAGAGAGACAGGGGTGTTTTAGAGGTGACTCAGGAATGGTATATATTAGAGATGCTAAAGATTACAAAAGTTTATGTAAACTATCACACTTACATTGGTAAACTATCAAGAATATTATACTCCACTGTCAAGTCATATACATTAGGTGCTGAGATCCTTAGAAATTAGAAATTTGTTGTTTCAATCTATCCAAAGTTATGCTTACATTTGTAAACCATTCAGAATTTCTTAATCAACAATATTTGCAGTCTTTCTTGATATATTTTCTGAATCCAGACTATAGTACAGTCCATTACAAAACTGTAGATACTTTTGCATTCAAATATGTAGAATTTTTGTTTTGTAGTGGATCAGTTTGGAGTGATCAAATGGTATAGTTGCTGAAAAAGTATTAACCAAGTGACAATTTTGGTGAAATCACAGAAAACACGTTGCAGAACTGATAATGTTATCTCCATATCTCCACATAAATATTTTTGACAGTGATCAGTGTGCACTCAATGCTGATGGCACTTGTTCCTTAAAGAGGCCAAAGAAATGACTTCACCTCATTCTCCAAGTGATGAACAGCCATGGATAAAGATAATTAGAATCTATAAGATCTATAAGTACTACCAGTAGTTGTGAGTTCACTCTTGAAACATAGCTTGTTCCATTCATGCTGGGCCTTGTAGTGAGGTTGGGTGCTAGGCATCTGCTTCCACAGCATCATCTCATGGCCTTTACAGCTATAAACTAGTAAGAGTTGTTGCTGAAATAGTGTTGCTGGAATTGAGTCCAGAAATGTGGTTTACACTATGAACACTTGAACTGAACCCTCAGGTTCAGCTCAAGTTCAGTTCAGGTCTGGGGATTTTGAGGTTTTGGCAAACCACCAAAGAACTACTTCAAATTGCAAACTATTATGCTATCTTTCTGAGGCATAAGGCCTGATAAATGCACTTGAAAATGGTCAGACAGGACTTGTTCAGAACATGCCATGATTTGCTGCTGATGTGTCAATGTCAAATAGTCCAGGTGTTGATGAATGGTGAATTCTAAAGCCTCAATTCCTTGCATATTCATTGTTGTTCATTAACATTTCTCAGGTATTATCAACAGTTTGGTGATGCTGCCCCAAGAACTGCAGTCAAAAGTAACTAACTTTAACTAACACCTCAAAATCAAACATTTTTTGCCTTTCCACTTTGTCTCTTGTTCTAACAAATCTTTCATTATATATGAGTGGTTTGAACCAGTTCTGGTTCTGGTTCTGGTTCTAGTTCTGGTCCTGGCTATGTGACAAGGTTCAGTTCAGGGTTCAAATCACTATTTTACCATGCCCACACTCCTCAGTCAAGCTACTACGATGTAGATTTGGACGCTGATCGTATAACTTCTCGCGCCGTTATTCTACGCTTTGATCAAGTTGTCAATGTTCCGAACCTTAGGCTTAGAAGAGTATTATGCAGACGCCGACTCACACATGCTCCGAGCTTTGACTACGAAATGCAAACTTATAGAATCTTTACCAGGACAACAAATCAATCCAGGTCAGCGCCACCCAGAGCAACATATCAATTCAAAGATGCATTCAATAAAACTCGACCAGGCGAGTCAGCGCCGCCACTTCATCGTCACCATCAAGATCCAATGCATCAGCAAGGGTCTGTTTCGCTCATCAACTTCGCTACAAGAATGTGTAACAAAACCTAAACTTACTTGGTTGACTGCCAGATACTTTTCCATACACTCAGCTCCAAGAACAAAATCCCTCAGGATCGTGTTCTTGTACAGATTTTGACGTGCCTCCTCCCATGTCAATGACATCCTGTGAGTGATCCCAAGAGCCCGTCTCTCGTTCTCAGTCAGCTGAGCTGCGGTCTTCGGGCCCGGGCAGTCCTTAATCTTGAGTTCAGACTTGTCGCGGATGCCTGCAAAGCCAACACCTAAAATACCCGCGAGAGCGATGTACGGGTTCGCAGTCCCATCCACAAAGCGCATCTCGAAGTTCCTGGATGAGGGAGATGTGGCGTTGGCGAGGCGCACGGGAGCCTCGCGATTTTCAGTACCCCAATTTACGTACGTGCCACAGGAATAGGCCCCGTCTGCCACCCTCTTATATGATGCTCGAGTAGGCAATGTGAGCGCGGTCAGAGCGGTGAGGTTGGCAAGGACCGAAGCGAGGAAAGAACACTCGATGGAGGAAAGCTCGTTAGGCACTTTCTCGTTGTTCTTAGAATGAACAGATATATGCATATGCGCGGAGCTACCAGAATGGTCCATATAGATCCTTGGAGCAAAAGTGGCGCGCAGTCCATACTTGGCAGCCGTATTGTAGATGATCTCTCGGGTATGGATTAACGCATCGGCGGCTTCCAGCGGAGGAAGAGGACCAGTAACAATCTCATACTGACAAAGAAAGGTAAGATACCGTCGCTGTAAGCGTATCTAGAGCAAGTATCATTACCTGCCCAGGAGCAGCTTCCGCATGGTACATTTGTAATTCAATGCCTGACGATTGGATCCCATCGGCAATCTCCTTGAGCGTCTTCGCGACGGCCGAGCTGGAAGGAAAACCATTAGTAGCCGACCAACTATGGTTGTTTGCAGCTACAACAGGTTTGGTCGATTCGAGTAGAATGAATTCGGATTCAAATCCAACAAGGTATTCAACTCCAACCTTGGTTGACTCCCTATCAGACATTAGCATGGATTCAATCTAGTATAAGCTTGAAAATGCTGACTTGACGACACGTTGCAAAGTGGCACGGGGACATAAGGGGACATCCAATGTCAATTTGTTATCGATTCCAGTGTAGGGCGTTTTCTCGTTGAACCAGCCAAAAACGACGGCCTCGCCGGAAGCGTACGGGCATAACCTAATGGTGGAGAGATCTGGTACATAAAGATACTCTCCTGAAGGCGGGAAGCCAGGAGCAACCATCGAGTATACAAGACCCATTGAACTCCTGGAAACCCCAACGCCAGGTCTCGATGACTCAAGCAATTTCAAGAAGTAAGAAAGGGGAACCACACGACATCTAATATTGTTGATGAGGTCCACCCATTGGATACGAACGTACGCTGTGTGTAGCTAAGTCCGACAGTCGGTCATCAAACATGGCTATTAATAGAACTCACAGACGTTCAAGTGTGTATCTCTAAGCCTCTCGACTGGGATCGTTGTAGCGCGCGTGAGCGCGGAATAATCAACACCGTGATCATAGATTGAGACCATCTTGCCCATTGTCCGTTCAGTAAGAGCGTAGCGTGTGGAAGGGGCACAAATCTAAAGTGCAACGTTCAAAAACCTGTTCAAGGCGCCCAACCTGTTGGGCGACCGAATTATATACTAGCACTACGAGCATTATATCAGCGCGTTATCCATGCATCCAGCTTCAATATCTTTGATATGTAACATGAGTCATATCCATGCTTCGATTTTTTGTCGTCCGAAGTCGACCAATCTAGGCATGCCATCTACTTCTCAGGCTAAGCTAGTTCAAAAGTTTGGTTCAAAAAGCGTCCAACCAGCTTTTGAAGTAACCAGCTACGAAAGTGATAGTCTGGCTCCGAGTCGCGTAATACTTGTACTCCAACGGAGATAGGCTGCACGAAGACCTGGTTTTTACATAAGTTACTAGAAATGATATCTACGGCTACTAAGGCAGCTATGGTCGCATCAAACCAACACTTATGCTTTCGGAAATCGCGATTAGCAAGGAATTCCTTGCCAATCGGGATTGCTTCTAGAATTATGCCCAGTAAATATATCATGTCAAGAAGAAGTGGCGTCAATGTCCACCAAGACGAGTCAACAAAAGGGCCCTAAACGCCAACGCTTCAACCACGCTGCTGTGACGACTACTTTACACTGAACACCCTTGTGGGCTGGTCATTGAGTACCAGTGGGGAAAATCATGGCGGTGGACGCCGAACGCGTCAGTAATCTCATAGATGAAACGTCGAAGATAAGCGTAACAATACTCTTTGTAGAAGACAGCTCATACTTTTCAAGTAACAAGAAGCTTTGCGAAAGAAAGAGGTGAGGAAGCGGGAAATACGATTGAATCTTGAGTTATTTTCGCGATACTGACGTTACAGTTGCCCAAAGTTCTTTTGCTAGGTCGATCTGAATCGTGTGCGTTTCCAATATTCACCGATGTAAAAACAAGAACCCAACTCTTAAGATAGGCAAGTCTACTTACAAAAATGATTTCTTCTATGCGTCGCACACTCTCGAACGTGAAAAACCTTCATGGCGAACTGCAGTTTATCTGAACATCGTCCGAGCTGCTCGAACTCTACTTGATGGATTGGAGCGCGAAGTCGCCAATTGACAATCCCCTAGGCCCGTACTTTCCGATTACGAAAGGTATACCAGACGAAATCACAATATCGAAGGTACTTTAGCCTCAATTGACCTTGAAACTCAATGG
Source organism: Termitomyces sp. T123_Mx157 (assembly GCA_018849495.1). Classification (NCBI taxonomy): domain Eukaryota; kingdom Fungi; phylum Basidiomycota; class Agaricomycetes; order Agaricales; family Lyophyllaceae; genus Termitomyces; species Termitomyces sp. T123_Mx157. The sequence goes on along the minus strand of JABFYK010058221.1, from coordinate 31,065 downwards.
AAGTCTCACTCTCACTAGACGTGCTTCTGCATACGCACGATGTGGACGGTAAACCTTGATCACCTCGGCGACCGATACTCTTATCGACTTGACAAATGCTTAAATCGTATCGTCACCCTTTGGAGGGACTATGGCGATACCCAATTGTTGAAAGCTTACTCGCTCGTCCAAAGATGAGAGTCGAGGAGTCGATGCGCTAGTCAGCTGCTGTCCGTACAAGCTGTTTCCCTAACCTTGGGTGCAATTTCCTAGATGACATGACGCGGATATGCAAACAAGACTATACCTTCCACAGTTGATGCGTGCCCAACCTTGTCCATACTGGGCAGATATTGGAACGTCAGGGCATTCTCAATGTTCGAATGCAGACCCTTGGTGTTGCCGAACACCAATTCCTTATAGGAAGCACATTACGTTTGGTTTGATCATTTTTAAGGATACGTTATTATCTGCGTTCAGTATTTACCGAGATATGTGTACTTGTAAGCTTTATGCTCTATTGTGATACGGAGTTGCGAGCAACGTGCTAAGATCGTACATTTGACCACTTTGAGGTTCCCTGATTTACTTGCACACATTGACATAGATTATGTCGCCTTGGGCTCACGAACGGCGGCACCCTTCAACCTCTCTTCAACAAGCTCATTGAACTCTTCTCTCAGAATTGTCTCCCTCCTCTCCCTCTCCTCTTTCTGCAACTTCAAGATACCACGCTTCTCCTCCGCGCTGATAACCTGGTTCTCCTTCCTCATCCGCACAGCATTCATCCTCCGATGACGACTTCCACTCATGATATACCCCACCTCCTCATACTTGGCAATCTCGTCCGGCGTCAATCCAATCTCACCACGACGGGGAATACGCGCTTCCGTGCCTTCCTGCAAGAAAGCAGCCATAGCACTGCCTTCACCACGAAGCAAAGCACTACCATAAGACCGTTCGTCGACACGACGAGCAGCAGAGGCCTTGATAAGAGGCTGGGGACCTAATTCATCGGCAGAGTCATCTTCTTCATCATAAGCAGGCGTGCGAGGCACCAGAGCTGCCATCTCCTTTGTCTCACTGCGTACGGGGACCGGGGGAGGCGCCATAAGCTCCTTGACGACCCATTCGTCCTCGTCCTCCACTGAATGCCGTGGAGGGCTGTGTTTGGAAGGTTCGGGGCTCTTGGTACGCGCCCTACTGTATGAGCGGTCCCGCGTATGACGGTCTCGATCTCTGTCGCGTCTCCTGCGCCTGTCGTCTTCGCTGTCGTCGTCATAACTCTTTCGCCGAGATCGGCTACGGGACCGAGATCGGTATCGGCGCCTCTCGCTGACCCTTTCCTTATCCCTCTCTCTCCTTGAACGCTTTCTTTCTTTGCGTTCTCTCCTGCGTCGTTCCTCCTCGGACGACGACGAGGAGTCAGAAGAGGGAGAGCGTCCTCTTTTTGACCTTTTGCTAGGCCGTTTTGGTGATCTGGAAAGCAAGTTAATGTTCTGGATGAATTGAGATAAATAGCTAGCTAGCGTACGACTCGCGTGCAGGAGCTTTTGGAGATGGTGGCCAGATATCAACGACTTTAGTTTCTCGTTGTAATCTTCGACTATGTTAAGAACATTAGCGAGATTCGCTGTAAAATGATGAAAACATCAGAAACCTTTCCATAAAATGGCTGCCGCCTGAAGGACCACCAGCATAAGACGGTCTACTCCCGCTGTTCCTGTTGGAATACATGTTCTCTGGCTGGCGCCAAGGAGCTTTACTCTGGTCTTCAGGCTGTGGAGCTGTGCGTCGATAGTCGTCGTATTGTGGACTTGCTCTTCGTCGTTCACTGCGTCCCTCACGATCATTATCCCTTGTGTATTCATCGGGGCCTCGCCTATCATCACTAAAGTCCCTTCTATCATCTCTTTCTCTTTCATCGCCTTTTGTACGTTCATCCGTCCGACACCACCGACACCCCGCCGCCGACGATGGTAGGTTCCTGTCCCTCGAAATGCATGTAAATGAGTGCTAAGTGATGTCTGATGTTATTAGCCCTCCCAGAAGACCTTCCGCACTAAAAGAATTCTCGCCAAGGCAGGACGTCAAAACAGGTGCGTTTACCCAATGATTTCAGCTATGCTGAGATATCGACCTATGATCCTCTTAGGCCGATCCCCCAGTGGTTCCGCCTGAAGACGGATACTAAAATCCAGGTTTGCAAGCTCAGTTTTGGGAGTGGGAAATGATTGTTGAAATTGTTGTTTTTCCTCATAGTATAACGCCAAGCGCCGTCACTGGAGGAGGACGAAGTTGAACATCTAAGCATTGGATGTTTTGTAGATGAGAGGAGGCAGCACGATTGGAGAGAGAGAGAGGGCGCACCAGCAGAGCCATGTTTTCTCACCCAGACATTATGACGCGCATATGAATATGGTTCTTCAGCTTCGCATTGGTTCTCGTGAGGTGGAAGGGCATGGTCAAGGCCGAACTATTGAATGTTAAAAAGTTGAACGTTGACCTTCTCCGTCGATGGTCTGCCGATTCAGCTTCTTCGTGAACTGGCCATTGCTGTCACGCGCAAATCTCATTCAGCTTAATATCTCATTCGAATATACAAATGACATGCCGAGTCTCAAGGAGACTTCGTCCAGGCGTCCTAATTGTAAGGTGTTAACTATATCCATCTTTACCCTTGTCATAGGGTAAACAATCGTCAAAAGCCTGACAGCGGATGTAGCGTACACGACAATTGGTTAGTACTGCAAGCCTCGCGATCAGGTTTATAGCCTTTTCGAGTCTTCCTTACTTGCTAAGACTTTCATTTCTAATAGTGAATCGCGACCAAACCATAGTTGGGTGGTGATAGTCTCGAAGAGGTATGAAAAGCTGAGAATCCGATAGGATTGAGTATTTGGGTTCCATTGGCGACTGCTCAGGCTTTCCCTTGAATAGGAACCCATCCTCTTTGATTCTGACTTACTTCGCCACCTTCAGCCACCCCCTCGAAACTCTTCCATTCTGATAGCTTGTCCCTTGACGTGTTGAATGTTTCCTATCCGTAAATGAAAAGATGCTTTGGTACTTTTGGTACAGGATGCAGCTATTACTGCCTCGGATCTTAATTGTGGTGCTATGATACTGTATCACATTATTGACATTGCGCGAAACTCGATGGGGCCAAAAGCAAACTGCCGATTCCTTATAATAAATACTAGAGATAGGTGACTTGATAGAAAGCGCTATATGTAGCTCTATGCTCGCCATCGGAACAGGTTGGTGCAGAGCCTAAACTCATTTATAGCGACCTGTTCTGCCACCATGGAATCCGAGCTCGACATCTCTGGAAAATTTCAGGCCGGTGCGGCACCATCTACAGGATACTAGCACAGTGTAGTTGCGAGTGTAACACTAGGTTTCTCGGAATAGAGTGAACGCCGAGCCTCGCATGAGTCATTGGCCCAATATCTTGGATGGATGGAATCCTTCAACTACATGTTTAGGCCAGTCAAATCCTTATTATTGATTCCGTCCGACTCGGACTTGGGGATGTGTGAGAGCTGATGAACATCTTTGCTATAGGTGGAGTTTTCTTTGGTAAGGCTAGATTTTAAGGTTTCACAGACGTTGATATGATACTAATCAGCGCCTCCCAGAAATAAAGATGGTCCATAGCGAAGTGCTTGTTTCTCGGGGTGGTAGCAGAATCATCGACATTTTGGTGTTTGTGGCTAATCTCGTGTAGTCACGATATCTCGTCCTAGGATAGTACTGTATCGCAAGCATTTTTAAATTGGCATATACCGTTCTTTATCTCCCTGGTCCAGATCTACTGCGATTGGTATGCATCCCTGACCTGCCAGGTAGGGATAATGGACCGGTTTTCATGGTTGGCGTCCTTCATTCAAAGTGAGCATTCTGCCACATTGAACTATCTACTCGGTCCTTATGATGATTAACCTAGATGTCAATTAGGTTTCCATATGATTTATATTCTGATGCAAGTTTTTTTATAGGTTTAAGTGCTCGGCGCTCGGCATTTGTGGAAAAGCTGTTCAGTCGCATTTCCATTCAATCTTGTCAGGCTCCACATTTCTTAAATGGCAAAACACGGGGACAAGCTTGTGGGTCAACACAACGCATGGTTTGTCTCGTTCTATTATCCATGCTGATTGTCTGCGCCTTGCTTATCTCTCTTTCTTACGCCTAGTCATCCTCGACCTCAGACTATTCGCCATGTACGGAAATACTCGCAAGATACCTGCCTTGTTTCCACGCTCGGAGAGGCTTTGACCATGGGTCTGGTTTTCGGCCTACCGCAGCACATAAACTGTTGGTATGTCTCAATGTCTCTCCGTGTAACTAATCATGATGCTCATGTTCTATTTCACAGGCACTAACAATCCCTTACCTGGCGTCTGGGATCTGTGCTGATGCCGACCCCTGAAATCGTACTTACTGGCTCGTTTACTGTTGGATCGCGATCATTGTCGTGGAAAGCATCTTAATGTCTTTAGCTGTATACAAGGCATGGCAACACCGCAAGTCACTGCAAGTCACAGCGTGGTATTGCTCTCATGCAGCAGCCAACAAGAGAATCTATCTCGTACTTCTTCACGTCAGTCTCAACACGTCCCAGGTTCTGACTTGCTCAACAAAAATCTTCGTTATAGATTACACAGGGTATTTCGGCTACACCTTACCAACTTGATTCTCTGGGTACATCAAACTGAATCAGTCGAAGCACACCATCCTGATCTTCTACCCCTTCTCTAATCAAACCTTGGATAACTTTGGCCGCGTCTCCTTCATCATCGGGCATCTTTACTAACAGGCCAGGCCTACTCATCTCTGTTCGCTCATCACATTACCACAGCATAGCCGATGTCGATGCCTAAGTACCTTCCACTCATCCACTCTGTTCACAACCCTTCACAGTCGGACATCCAATCGAGTATATTTAGTATGTGCCGGGAAGTGTTGGTAACAGATAGAAGTTACAACGTATATATATTTACATAGATCTAATTGAAACGGACCGACAGAATAGGTACATGTTTTCCAACCTAGCCAGCTTCAAAAAGGAGCACCGTTGAAGTTTAAGAAGTTCGAATCTAAGACACGTGCATCCTAGACAAGAAATATATGGTATACGCTGGTAAATGAGGGCTATGTACTGTGCTAGTAATAGATAGGACCTAAAGTACATGTATACAAGGATCTGACTGAAACGGTCCACAAATTGCAAAAGGAACAAGAGGGAAATAGACTAGAAAATGTAAACATACATACGCCTACTCAAAAGTGCGACCTCAGCACACCTCTCAGAGAGCAGACTTTTGATACTTGGGATCGACTCCATCGGCAATAGCCAAATACGGCATCAAATCACTCGTCAAAAACTCGCTCGGCCACTGCTTCCTCACCTGCGCCTTCAAATACTCCGCCGCAACGTCCACATTCTCCTCCTTCACGCCAGCCACAATCTTCTTGATGCCAGGTGCAAGCTCCTTCACCAACGAGTCAATGTACTCTAGCGTGATAGGGAGGCCGTTGTCGAGCCGTGCGCCGTAGCGTACCCACTGCCACAGCTGCACGCGCGTGATCTCGGCGGTCGCGGCGTCCTCCATGAGGTAGTTGAGCGGGATACACCCGTTCCCTCCGATCCACGCAGAGGTATACGCGAGAGACGTCGATACGTTCGTGACCTCACGGAGCTTGTCCGCCCGGACCTTGGCCATTGCAACTTCGTTTGCCTTGGAGTCATCCTTGATAGGAATCTGTGCCGACATGCCACCCATTGCTGCGACCTTACGTCTAAAGTTGAAAGTATGCATGAGTATAATGCAAGAATAAACGATCTTGTGGCATACCTGTGGCAAGTTTGGATTAGAAGCTTGACATAGGCATCCATGAATCCGACAGTCATGGTTACATCCTTCCTGTCAGGAAGAACCGCACCTCGATCGGCTCTGCGCTTCTTGATGAAACTGAAGATGTAATCCCATCTATAAATAACAAGAAGTCAAGAATGCCGGACCGACGCCCCCATGATAGCACACTTACCGGCCGCAATTGAGACCCGAAGAGTGGTTTCTCAGCTCGAAGAGGATTTCTTCCATCTGGAACGCAGCCGGAAGAGTCTCGATAAGAACAGTAGCGCGGATCGTGTTATGGGGCATGCCAATGTAGGATTGAGAAAAGAGGAAGATGTCGTTCCAAAGACGCGCCTCGAGGTAGTGCTCCATCTTGGGCAGATAGAAGTATGGACCTCGTCCCGCCTTGACAAGTTCCTTTGCATTATGATAAAAGAAGAGGGCGAAATCAAAGATGGAGCCAGACATGGGCGCGTTGTCGATGGTGACGCGCGGTTCGTCGAGATGCCACCCTCGAGGTCTAGCCCAGAGATAAGAAAACGTTGATTTGTTGAAATATAGAATACTCACCGGACAATCAGAACAGCAGGTTGAGCGGAGAGCTTATACTGTTTCCCGTTTGACTCAAAGTCAATATTGCGCCTGATGGCGTCGCGGAGGTTGATTTGGCCGTTGATCATATTTGCAAACGTCGGGGAGCTCGAGTCTGGGACGAACGGTAGGCAAAAAGCGAAATGGCAGAAAGTAAGCAACGCACCTTCAAAGTCGGCCATAAAAGTCTTAGCCCCACTGTTGAGGGCGTTGATGACCATTTTGCGATCGGTTGGACCAGTGATCTCTACGCGACGGTCTTCAAGACCAGGAGCTGGGGGTGCGCAGTGCCATGAGGGTTCAGCACGGACGTTGGCAGTCTCTGGTGCAAAATCAAGAGGAACGCCCGAATCATATCTGCGCTGGGCCTCCTCGCGGGCGACGAGAAGAGACTGTCTAGTTGCTTCGAAGGTCCTGTGGAGAGCTGCGAGAAACTGGAGTGCACCGTCGGTGAAGAGCTCAGCCTGGGCCTGAGGTGCTACTTTGGATTGGATTTTCACGCCCTGGATCATTGTATGAGGAGAAGTT
>JABFYK010058221.1:13034-23863 GCA_018849495.1 Termitomyces sp. T123_Mx157 | reverse complement strand
GCCTTACCAGCCATCACACGATGTCTACGATGTCGCTTAGCCCGTCTAAACGACGTCAAACCCATATTTCAAGAATTTCAACAGGGGTCGTTGCCCATATGGTAACCAGCGGACACGCGTCGGAAACGCGTGCACCTACATGCATCCGCGCACCGACGGTTTCCCGTGTTTGAGTTCCGTCCGACCAAAAATTAGCACAAGGCTATATTGCCCTAATACATACAATGTAGCCAATCTCCAGCATCTCTATCAGGTCTCCTTCTCAGGGGATTCCTCCGTCGGTGCCGCAGGCTCAGCCGCGGGTTGTGAAGACCCTGTGGACGAAAGATTGAAAATAGAACGAGGAAAATGAAGTGACGACTTTCTTACCTGCTACCAGATCTTTCACAACGCGTTCCCCAATCAAAATTACCCTCTTACACGCCATCTGCCACACGCCAACGCTCACAGAGCCTGGAATAAAGCCATGTCACGAGTGGGATCTCGGTGGAAAAATCACAACCGCTGACCTGCGGGTGCAAATGGGAATGACAGCCACCATCCTAAAGGACCAAACCATCCTGGAGGGAGATAAAAGACGGCTGTTTTCCTGTACCACCATCCGACGCAGAACTGGACGCCGGTCGTCAAGAGCCAGATGGCGGAATTAAATTTTATGGAAAAGGCAGTCTTCGCAGACGCCACATCGCTATCTGCAAGAGATTGCGTCAGTGGTGACGTGGGGGCGACAGAATGACGCACTAAGTTTCTCGAGCTCCGCTATTCCCTTGTCTGCGCTGCGCCTCAACTTTGCCCATTTCGCAAATTGATCCTGAGCGCTCGTCTTCAATAATTCCGCCTTTGTGTTCAATACCTCTCTCCGTTTTGCCCGTAGTTGTGCGCTCATCGACGAATGGAACACCCGCAGATACAATGAATATGCCTTTGACACATGAGCACGTCCTTGAGATCCCAAAGGCCAAAGAAGATACCATTTCTAATAGAACATTCTGCCCAATCCAGGAAATAAGCTGCGTCACAAAGACGAGCGCAAAAATGGTGAAAATAAGAGACATTTCTGCCTATATCCGATTATGCGAGATGTATCCTAACCAGTTTACGAGTGTCGGAAGTGCAGAAGTCCAAGCTTCTAATAAGCACTCAGTGCGATTGTGGAAGGGAGACGCAGGAGAGGTGATGACGAGGACAATGAAATGCGTCCGCAAGGCTTCTCTCGTTTCACGTGATGCCAAGACAGGGGCGAAACTTTATCATTTCCCCGGAAAATACCATGATAGCAAGGATAGGTCCTAATCTACATCTCCCACCACCAACACCAAAGATCCTCACATCTAAGCTAGCATGGAATCCTAGAATTCCGGACCTTATTCAAAACGCCGATCTATCTCCTCGCAATAGTCGAAGACGCGTATTAGCTCCCATATCGCAATTGGAATCCTTAAACGTGTTTATATCAGCCTTGCCTGTCTCAAAGCAAGACTCCTTTGTCGTCCTATCGAGACGCTCAGATTCAGAACAGATGATCCAATGCAAGCCACGTACCTCGGCACTGAATTCGGAAACAAATGCACTCGTGTAAATTTCTCAGTTAGGTCCGACAGATCCTCGTCGCGTTTACGCTTCCCCTTTTGTTTGGCGTTTTGTTTGGCGACGTCATCCAGTTCACAGGGGGAAAGATCGAGGATGGATCTGGGAAAATGTCAATGGGACTACAGGGCAATCCTCAACACAGCTTGCCTTTGAGGATATGCATAGACTGGTCGCGGAGCGTAGATCGGCATCAATGAATACTCGGGTCGGTCGGTATAAGCCAGCGAAGGTATTTCTACACTTCTATCTGACTGAATTTGATCTTGATCCTTCGAGGTGCATTCCAAATCGTACTCTCTGGGTCCCATATTGGTCCAACTTCTTTCATCTTCACGTATTTGACATAGGAATCTCTCCAACCACATTGGGTAAAGTGGTTTACCATCAAAATATACCATTTCATCGTGCGGAATCCTGTCAGCGTCCTGCCTGTAGAACAGTTCAGCTATTGAATCAAACCGGGAACACCTACGACGACTCACGCTTCGACTTGATCGTAAAGCCGGTCCTCGATTTCCCGCTTCCAGTCCAAGTCCGAGTCGTCGTTAATGGGGAAAGAATCAAAACTAAATGGCACAGGCAGTTCGTTTTGCATGGCTATCAAAGCACAGGGAGTACATGTAGAAAGGTGACAGAAATAAATACCATTTTCTACGTGGCCAGTGGCATAAGTGGCACTATGATGGTTTATTCAGCTGAGCGCTTTGCCCATTGTTTGTTCTATAAGGTGCCCCTCGCTTGGGCACTGGTTGTGACTATACCGGTACATCGCCCAGCTTTAACGCATAAGTAATGTGGTCTCCCTCCCGAAAACGCGCCTTCAGGTTGATTGAGTAGTATGGTATGGGGGCCTTTCGTGACTTATGACGACACGTCGAAACGCGTCGCACGTGGATGTGACCGGATAAAAAGAAACCATGACCATATGGTAGAGTTCACACGGGCCACAAATTACATTCAAAGGGGAGTCGGGATCCAAATGCTGCCAGTGATAGATTCTCGAATTCGACTTATGTGGTTCAAAAATTCTGAACAGAGTGCCATGTCAAAGCATGTAAAGTAGAATTTTGTGACTGACATTCATTGGAGGAGAAATAGAGGATCACTTTTTGGCAGCCGTGAGGGCTGCACTGCCCAGACAAGACAATTCCACTTCATCACACAGAACTTTTGTATCGACAATCTCAATAATAGTAGTCTGGAAGGCGAAGATTATGACAGTGATTGACAACGAGAGGCGAGTAAAGGAACTCGTCGACAAATTTCGCTTGTCGTTTCGTACATCCAGAGACAGAGATCGCACATCAGACACGGAGCCTCAGCTACATATATACAACAATCAGTCAAACTTGAAGGCGAGAAAATGGGGATATTCGCAAGTCTAGATGCCAATTGCTCAAAAGCGATTTCGTGAGCGAGTAGATGACCCTCTACCAGTTGCTATGTGACAGCATTGTAAAGATTATGTCTGTGTTTGGCTCTGCTAGCCAAGTCATAAGTCTCAGACAGAGTTTCGAGCCAAGTCTAATGCCTGTTGAAGTAGAGCGTGGACCAGAAAGCGTTCAATGAGTCGGAATGACGTATCGTTCAACTACTTATCTTATATTATGTACAAAGCTGAACACTTTCAAGTGACAAATGTCTTCAAATCTTGACAGAATAGCCAAGGATCACAATACCAGAGAAACCAGCTTCTCTTCCATAAATACATTTCAGGCTTTGGAGACCTTGACCACTGCACCATGCTGCAGAGCACGGCTATAAGGACAGAACTGCAGGAAAATTTAAATGAGGTCGTGCTTCTGCTGAGGGAATGAATAACACCATACTTCATGCCCGGCTTTCAGAACATCCTCGTCAACACCCTCCACCTTAATATCAACAGCAAGTCCAAATCCTCCCAAGTCCTTCGGCTCGCCGAGATGCACGCTGGTGTGAACAACAGCCTTCGAGGCATCCTTGCCCATCCGTCCAGCTACAAGCTGAATGGCACCAAGCAGGCAAGCTGGACACCAAATACGCGTCGATGAGTGACAGTCAGAGTATGAATGAGTAGCCACCAACAAGCATATCCCATCGCAAACAGTTGTTCTGGGTTTTCTCCCTTCCCAGTTCCTCCAAGCTCCTTTGGAGTGGCAAGGTTGAGCTCAAGGCCGTTGGACTTCACCTCTCCGTTGCGCCCCTTGCCTTTGGCAGTCGCATGTGCAGTGTACTGGTGGGCGCGTCATATTCACAAAAAGCTTCGTTTATTCCAAAGAATATTAGATACCTTATGGTCCTTGAGAGTGATAAGAGACCTGGAAAAGGTTTTAGTTGTCAAGGTGACACGCTGAGGGCGCGATGCTCTGAGTATGGTTCGGGTTGTAATGTTCAACATGACAGTATGAGTGAGGATACGAATTCGTCGGATCACTGTGTTTATCAGGGTACGTATGTCAAGCAGAAGAGTCTTATTATGTATACAGATGTTCATTAGAAGGAAAGCATTAGACATATACACTAGAACCCACTACCTGTCACTCTCAATTGTTCGAGCTTCTTCAACACTTCACCAATTGACCTATCTAACTCGCCGGCAATGGAACTCTGTTTGGCAGCAGGTAACCTCGCATATGTCTCGCATAAGTCTCCGTCAACGGTTGCCTTCACTGGGACGTAGTAGCCTCGGAAGCTTAGCTGATCCCTGCCCACCAGACTGCTCTGCTCTGTCCGCATATGCTGCTCGAGCGTCGAGAAAAAGTCGACATCTTCTTTAGAAATGAAGGGTATCAAGATGCCGATCGTGCCATGGAGACCGGTGTAGAGAAGGACTTCACGACCGCCAGCAACAAGGGAGACCTTGTGGATGGATGTAATAATGTCTCCGACATGATAGTGGGTTAGTAGTTTTGTTTTATGAGGCGCACCCATGAGGATGCCTTTCTCATGAAGAATACCAGCACCAGTGGGATCATCATCGACCTGCTCCGACACTTTGGGATCTAATCGGTTTACGAAGACATTGCCGAAACGATCGCCAGCTGCAACAGTGTTGTAATCCACCATCGTCATGGCAGTCACCCACCGTGGTTGGCTGTCATCAGCGAAGATGAGAAGACGATTTTCGGGTGGTTTGTAGACAGTGTAATAGATTGACTCTTGCATGTCACCGACAAGGATGCGCGATCCTTGCGTGGCAAGCGAAACTATTGCAGAAGTGAAAGTCTTAAGACATCAATTAGTTTTGACACCACCAAGTAATGATCGAGGAAATGTACGAACCTTGTTCTCGACCTTTCTCAGAAGTTTCTTCTTTCCGATATCATAGATTCTCAAAGCTTTACCAACACCAGCAGCAAGACGGCCTTGGAAAGCCAGAAGTGCCAAAGGAACGTCGTCTGTTTCTGTCTGGTAATAAAGTAATCAATCGATCTTGCAAAACGAAGAGATGAGTGGGATACCTTGTGAAGCAATTCGAGCCCAGCACCATCATCCGTGAATCGGTATGTCCGAAGGAACCCGCTTGAACAAGAACGAGGCGAGATAAGGGTATCGGCCGCAGTGCCCACGACGAGATGTAACTCTCCGCCCCTCGCAGCGAAAGGAACTACTGCTAGAGAGAATGCAGCTTCATTGCCGTCGAGAGGGATGAATGCGACAGTTTTAGCCTACAAAGGGACAAATATTAGTCTAAAAAATGTAATATCATCGTGATAATCACCTCGATGGGGTCAATGATTCGAATGGCCGACGCCCAAGTTCCCGCAGGTGCCCTTGGTCGGCCGAAGATTTCAGGAGGAAGATTCACAACCTCGTCGTCAATCATCTTTCCTTGTTGTCGCTGATTGTGCACAGTTCAGTATGCAATTAGCGTCAGGTTCGTCGGAAAACATACGAGTTCATCAAGGCGTCTACTTCCCGCATCCTCTCCTATCACCCTATGGTCACCTTCAATCATATAAAAATAGTGGTTTGAGGGGTGGGTGATGAATTTTCGAGGGGTGTATGACAGAGGTATAGAGTCCTGCTTTAGTTTTGTTCCGAGTTTCGGGATTTGGAAAATCCTGGATTATAATGAATTCAGTGAGAGTACAACGAAAATTAAGCTGTCCCTTACCGTAAGGTACTTCCAGCGATACCAATGAGACCCTCTGGGCTGAGTTCGGCAGAGAAACTCCACGCATAATCAAAATTCTCAAAGATAAGTGGGGTAAAGTGCATGAGGTTTTGATGGGTGTAATTGAGCCATGACCGCGATGAAAGAGCGAGGATTGCAGGATTACGTTGGATTTGGACACGTATAAGACGTATTGGGCGAGTTCCAAGGAAACTGAGGAGGGATACAGATTAACAGACATTGTCGGAGAATAGGAATGCACGTACCGAGTTCGTGTATCAGTAAGCTGGCCGTTAATGGGGTCGAGGACAGTCCGCAGCAAGACACCGTTCTGAAGACCGATATTGACAAACATGGTTGGTTGTGACTTGTTGATACTGGCGTCAAGCATATCAGCAATGCAGATAGAAGAGGGCGGGGCTGTCAGTGCCTGCAAGCTGATCGTTTCGAGAGTACTCTCAGGATCCAAAGAGATAATCCGGACAGTTTGGTCTTCACAACCTACAGCCTATGTGCTGTCAGCAAATACATTCGACGAATGAATTATGGAACGCATACCAAGTACGGTGTTCTTTGCCTACCTTCCGGGACCTCACCAATGCTCAGAGCCAGGACTGTACTTCCCATTGCCTTGCGATCCTGGTACTCATTGAGTTGACCATCCAAATCCAGCTCAAAGTACACCAACTCGGCCGAACTCAAAGCAACGACAACCTGTCTCTTGTTTGTCGTTGCGCTAACAATCGTCTTGCCCTCAGGTACTCTCCATTCGTTGACTCGCCGATCGGCCAAAACGTGACGAATACCGTGAGGGTGGACCTGGAGGAGGGCATCAGCACCGATTTGTTGTACAGCAAGTGTGGGTGCTGAAGAGAGGAAGCCAGTATCCTGGACTTCTTCTATCGTTTCGCCGATTGATAAGACGAGCGTTCCGTTCACAAATGACAAGATGATGTAAGAGTCAAATGGATCTGAGAAAAGGGAAGTATCAATTCCATTATGCCAACTTGATTGAACAGTTTGAACTGACCATCTTCTTTTTGTTTTGTAGTCCAAACAGCGTTAGGAATACCTGGCAGATCTGAGCTCACGGATTCCTCAACCTCGAGTCCATGACGTAATGTCCTGAAGGCACTTCGTGCACCGCGACCACACGCTGCAAAAATTTGAGGGGCATCAGAATTTGGTAGCACATTAAGAACTTTCGAGTCAAGTATGGGATCAAGCGACTCAATTTCATCGGCAACGACCAAATTCTCTAACGGCCTGGGACGGAAGAAGGCATGGGGTAGTGGTGCAGTAGGGTCTTCCATGCCAAAATTTGGGTAGTCAGTAGAGCTGAACTCGGGCTCATTGTCATCGTCACCCAATTTCTGGAACTGGTAAAGGAAGCTAGCCAAACGCTGTCAGTATAGCGATGGAAGAAATTTGTAGGCGACGTACTGATTGCCAAACTCGGACGCAACAAGAAGGAAACCACGGCCAGGATCCTCGAGGGGATGTTTACGACGAGGTATTGGGACACGATGTTGAGGTACGTTCATATGTCGGTAGATGATGTGGTCTTCACAACATACAAGGACACCTGATGGACCATCATATCGGTCTGAGGATGCCAACTGCCCGCCAGGTACCTGGACGAGAAGGTTGGCACGTGGATCGGTGGGTTCACTCCATTTTCGTACGACGTGATTCAGACCCAAATCCAATTCGTAGTAAGTGAGCATCTATAAAACAGCTTGATTTTTGAAGAGAATCGACAATTATGTCACGCACCTTTTCTGCATTGTTGAATGCCTCACCAGTTGGATCTTGATCACACTCGGTATAGTCAACTTCGAGCGCAGCAAACAACGGATTTTCAAAGCCAACATCCAAACCAACGATATGGTGGATGATTGCAGCGTTCTTGTGGGCCTCCAGTGGTGAGGATATTGTCAAGTTTGCTGCAGCGTCACGATTGAGAATATACACGAGTTTTGCTTTCTCCATAGCCGAGATCATTACACTACGACCTTTTGGGTCGGTCGCCAAGTACTGCCCTGGAACAATTCGCCGTGCGCCAGACTTTCCATATGTCTCCTGGTGCAGTTTCACAAAAGTACTGGTTTTCGGGTCATAGTCAAGGATAACAATACGTCCGGAATCAGAGCCTACGACCGCATAATCTAAGATGATGTTATGTGAATCTATACCAGCAAGATAGTTACGCACAACAGCTCACCCTTTGTTCCTCCAGTCAATCGAAACGCTGCAAGAGAGCGAATGGATCCGAAGACGTCCGTTGCAATGACTGTCGAGACTTTCCCAGTCTGGACATCGGGGCGTAGCAATTCCAAGCGTGTTCCATGAGAAACAATGATCTCCTGCTGCCTGGCTCCAGAAAAGTTGCCCACAATAGCCTGTGTAACGGAAGTGGGTGGCTGGAGGGTCAAGTTGTACAAGTGCATTGTCGGCCGTGACCAGAAGTACGACACTGGGTGTACCTTTCGTGGACGCGACGAAAAGGAAGAGTCGGCACTGAGAAATACTGATGGTTGAAGAAATTGAATTGATGACCAAACACGTACTTACCTGGAATATCATCAAGGCATATTAGCTCGTTGTTAACGTAGTCCCTGTCGATTAGTGGTTAAATCATCTCGTTGTGGTCTTTCGCTCCGAGAAGCCGGAAGTTCGAATCCTCCTAGGGACATTGTTTTTGATTTGTGCTTTTGTCGAGATAATATAGAAGGCTGTTTTTGGCTTTGCCTAAGCTTGGCCTCTCTTCTCCACTATGTGTGCTCAGTAATCTTTTCTCCGTCTATTGGTCATGACCCCAACTATGTTTCGCCTGTGACTCACACTATTTAACATGTGTACTTGTATATATTGAACCCCCGGTCGTTGATACTATTTATCATCTACATAACCGTTCTAAGAATCTGGCAACCAACTTTGATCCATTCAACGTATCGAAGCTCCATCCGCAGTTCACCATTTATGTGGCGTATCCAACTCCACGATCGAAGAAATTTCCCCAACTGGCTACGCAGCTAAATCAGAATGAGCCACGTTAGCGGACCTTGGTGTTAATGCGTTGGAATAGCGAATATGTCATTTAATTTTCTTCCGCCAAGTATTAGCCGGCTTTGTCTTCACCAAATGGTTAAGGTATCAGTAAGCGATAGCACATAGATAGCACATATGAACAGATCGACTGATTCGAAGGTCAACGTCTCAAGAAGTGACAAATAGTAAAGTCTGCCAGACTCTATCTGGAACGTGGGCCTGTTCGCTTGATGATTTGGAGCACGGCCCAAATCTTGCCGAGAAGTGGGAAACCTTGTTAACCTCGTTTTTCATAGCAACCATGGGCTGATGGGAAATGTCAATGAAAGCCAAAGACGTCTTGCGCCACCTGCAGCCTGAGTGACGCGAATCTGATTACTCCAGGAACCAGATGAGGGTGAACTAGTGTGGGAATTTGGATTTTAAGCAGCGCCCCCTCATTACCATGTTCACTTCAAAAGCCGGCCGCCTCATTCCCTTCAATACTTTCCAAAACACTAAGCAATTGTTCATCAATGCTGAAATAGCAAGGAGATCTACTGCGCGCCTGGTATTCCAAAGTCATTCATCACCGGAACTTAACATGGGAGATTGACGTGGTATCGCGACAGCCGAAGACTCGTCTTCGAGTTACAACATTTCATCATTCCTTCACAACGTCTTCAAACTTGCGCATGGCTCAGCCATCGGAGCCTGAGGCCGGCTCCAAAGCTGAAGAACAGTGGATTTCCATTCTGGAGAACACTACCTCTGCGCCTTGGTTATTCTCTTTAAATCCAGGACCCAAGGAAAAAATGATGTTGGCTTATATTCTACTCTTCCAAATCATCTTGTATATTTCTCGTCCAAAAGGCGGAGAACAATTTCTGACCGTAAGTGTTCATTGTTTATTACATCCTTTTGGCAACTTTATGTCTCAATCCAGGCATTTGGAACTGCTCCAGCACCCCCGGATTCTGAGATAGGTCGTGCTAGAATAGCGGTTCCTGAGATTCTGCGAGCTGTTGTACACAATATGTCAACAGTCCCCCTCGATTCGCCGCTTCGTAGGGAACACTCGGATATTTTCGGCATCTTTGGTGCTCTACAGGTTATCCATGACATGTATCTCACCGACACAATCTCTGATCTTGAAACCTGGACTACCTTCTGGTCGAGAGTACAGCCAGTGGTGATTGAGTTGGTGACGACACTTGACGAGAAAGGTTTTGGATTGTCAAAAGACGAAGAATTGAAGGAGTCCAAGTGATCTGGTTGCCCTTGTACGGACTGGGAAATTCGTGTGAGGGTAACCATCCAACACATGCAGTCAGTCCTGATCGCTATCTTGCTCTTCATTGTTATTGTGGTACCCGGAAGTAGCATCTAGACTCCTAATTGACATTCCACGGATCTTCATCGCAATAGCAGAGTTCATTTTATTGAAAAACCAATATATTCATAGAATTAATGGAACCCAGTCAATCATCAGGTGCTCCAAACGCCGATTTTTTCTTTACGCCTCGGCCTCGCTTTGCTTTTGTTGAACCTCGAGGTCGACCTCGACCTCTTTTTGCATTACTAGGGAAGTCAGACGTTGAACGTGAAGAACCACCGCCACCGCCTGGACATTCTGCGATGATAACTCATAAAAATTGATGCTATATCCTGTGGATTTGAACTTACCACTACTCCAATGACCAGATTTCCCACACTTGAAACAAGTATCTTGGGACGATCTGCCCCCACGTCCGTCAGCACTACCCCTCCGAGTGGAATTTGATCTCGCTACATTGCCATTGGGGCAGGCTGGAGATATGTACGTTAGAAGGTAAGAGAAAGCGAAGTTAATCATAGACCTGTACTGATATGTCCTTCCTCATTGCATTTATAACAGGTCACATTCGGTGCCCCTGCATTCGCTGAAGGTCCGAAACTTCGTTGTCGCTTGTTATTACCCCCGTCATTGGGACAATCTATAAGGAATACAATTGAACTGGATTTCGGTGTAGTCTTCGTCAGAGGACATACCCGAAGCCCAGTGTCCCGTCTGATGGCACTACAAAAGTATCTCCCTTTAGCGATGCAACAGGTGACATTGGGAATATGGTAA
>JABFYK010058221.1:0-12076 GCA_018849495.1 Termitomyces sp. T123_Mx157 | reverse complement strand
TCCTCCTCCTCTGCCACGACCACGACCTCTACCACCCCTATTGACTTGTTCCCCTTGCTCAACATCAGCTCCACCTTCGAGATAACGTCGGACGCTCTTCAAGGGTTTAAATTCGAATCTGGAAAGGAAATGAAAGGTGTTACTCACGGAGACAACCTTCTCAAACTCTCGCTTCGTAATGATAAACATCTCCTTGTATTGATTGATTGTCTTCTCAAGCATATCAGCCTTAGTTATCCTCCCTTCACAGACTCTGATCATGTCGCGCTCAGTCTACACAGTCATGCAAACATGAGGTTCAAGCTCATTCGAGGAAAGATACACTCACCTCTCGCCTCAACTGGGGTTTACTCAAACTTATGCCTAGATTGATTTGGTTGTATCCCTCAACAAGCCCGATACCAAGCTTGGAGGGGACCAAGTATTTGGTACTACCTTCCAACTTCTCAATAACATAGTCTCGATTGATAATAGTTTCTATATGTTGTGCGATGGTAGCATCCGTCCCTTGAAAAGTATGTCAACCATGAGCGAGCACTGGTTGAGAATCAGCAGACCTATCCCATTCTTGTCCATCAGTGTAACCAAATCAGCTTCAGTCAGCAGGTTTGGTTTTGTAGTTTTCCCTTCTCGAAGTTCGCAAACTGAGGGTTGAAATTCTTCGTTTTCTTCGAAGTTAGGCAAGGGGTGCCCCTCCCCTTTCTCGTAGGGATACACCTCCAAATAGTTCTTCTCCATGACGACTAGGCCTGGCGAGAGACATGACGAGTTGTTGACATTTCACTTTCTGGAACGCACCTGTGGCAGAAAAGTATTCGCCCCCACATTCAACATCCACGGTAGTCTGCCATCCTTTTGCATCTTTCGAGCAAGAAGCCAAAAAGCGACGAGTGATAAACTCGTACACTCTTTTATTGTCACCTGCTAAATTGCCAGCATGTGCAGTTGGATGAATCGGAGGATGGGCTTTATCGTTGTTTTTGCCCCTTCTTGGCGCAGAGAAGCCACCCCCTTCGTTCAACCTTTGCTTCAAATATTAAGGCTCAAAACTAGGGGGTCAGAGCGGCAACGTACAAGTTTGCGAAAGCTCCCCATGCTGGGTCGATAGCCTGCTTTTGAATCAAGGACATGAAATCAAATTGAGGATCGAATTGGTCAGTCTCAGTTCTAGGGTAAGAAAGGAAACCCTGTTGGTAGAGACTTTCAGCGATCTGGAAGGGTTACATGAATACGAGAGACGGTAAGCAACATGTGTTCACGCACATCGAGAACCTTCTTGGGTGCCAACCGAAGGAGTCTGGAACCAGCCTTCTGAAGCTCGACGGTAGTTAAAGGTAATGGCTTCCTGGTAAAGCACCAAACTATGGATATAAACCAATATTCGAATAGTCCACAAGCATACCATTTTTTGGTCTCCTTCTTCGTAACCTTAGTGATACGACCCGGAGTATCAGGTAGGGTAGACAAAACGAAGTCATAGAGGGAGATGGCCACATGTCGATCGAATATGTGCCCTCGTTTCCAGGTGAAAACTGTCTCTTCTTCGTGTCTAGCCAGGGAAAGATATATATACCAGAAGGGCTCTGAGACGAATGACTTGACGAGATTGTACTTCTGAACGACGAAACCCAGCGTCGGAAATTGACAGGGACCTGCAGTTGATCTTAACGAAATAATATTGAAATATTGGTGCAAAGAACAGACCATAAGATATCACATTCTTCCCTTCTGACAGTCGTCCAAAATTATTTTGAAGAGTCAAAGTCTGCATACGTGTAAAGGCAGAGCCTACTTTGAGGTCAAGCATTATCCTCGCTTCTACTGAGTCGGCTTGTGCGCGGTCAAGCTCAATAGGATGTTGTGCAGCTCGATGAATCTGTCTGTAAGAATATGTAAAGTCAAACTATTGCAAAGTTTTCTGACATACTGAGCAATGATGGCACTGAACCGTGCCCTCTTAACAACAATGTCCCGCTTTGCTCTTCTACATACGTTCACGATTTCCATTCCGATGTGCTCTCCCTCCCGGTCACAGTCTGTCCAGATCATGAGCATGTCCGCACGTCTAGCCTGAGCCAGAAGGTTGTCTTCGATAGCTTTCTTGTCACTCGGAATAAATGTTTGAACTGGTGCGTCGAATAGCTCAAAAGGATCACAGGAGTTCCACTTCCTATACGCATCCGAAAAGTCACTCCCCGTCAGATGACCAGAAACACATGTTACGGTAAAGAAAGAATTGGTCTGTGGATAATTGAATTCATAATTTTTGATGTACGGTGATCTCGTGGCAGTCTTGGAGAAAAATCGCGTGAACGATACGCATCAACGCCGCTTTAAGTGATGACGCACTGTGCCGAACTGTCCACCTGAGAGAATCTGGCTGATGGACCTGGAAATCGAGGGTTTTTCAGCAACGCATAAAACTCGCATATGACCTCTAAGGTTCAGGTATTAAGGCGGTTGCGCTGAGGAATCGCAATGATGAAGTCGGGAGAGCAGATGTCGCGTGACTCGTGACCCTACACAATCGCGACGCGTTGCACGTGATGCTTGGCCTTGTTGTCCAACGCCTTCTGGATTTTAGGGCTCGAAAAGTCAAAGCCGATTTGTACTTGGTACGGTCTCGAAAATGGCGATAGATTATCAAGACCACACCTCCATCACTACATCCCTTCTTACCCTTCTCAACGTATCTGCGACCCGAGCTGGAAAGAGAAAAGTTCACGAGGAGGTGTTCGTTCCTGCTGAGAAGCTGAACAAGCGGAAATCCGCAAGGATTTCAGAAACAGCCTCTACATCTGAGACAGACGCTAATACGCATGAGGAGACTGTGCAGGAAGAGGTTGCTATGCAGGAAGAGGTGAACGATGCTTTGGATACAACAGGTATGCTGTTAGATACTTATACCAATATGTTGCCCTGACCTTTCACCTCTTTTAGATGCATACGAGTCACATTTTGGCAACAACCCATCTATTCTATCTGAATCTTCACGGACTGCAGTTGATGCAAAATCCTGGACCATTTCGAGAACACGAAACGGGCGCCTGGGAACCACTGTGCTCTCAATACCTGCAGGTTCTGTACCTTCTGAGGAAAATGAGTCGTCGATAGACGTATGAAAATTCTTATTTTCTTTATCAAACAACTCTCACTATTTTCCAGATCCTTGAGAGGTTGCGCACCCCATTTCAAGCTAGGCAGTCAAGACAACCTCGAGGTTTGTCGCACGAAACTCGAGATCCTAAACTGTGATCTAATGAACAACAGAGCAAACGAATCTACAAAACGACCTTTTGTCTACTCTTTCAACCAGACGTGATTTATACCTCACGAGTACACCGCTCGACTCCCGGATATGCATGAGAGAAGCAATTGCTCTCCATGCAGTAAATCATATCACCAAGTAGGCCCTCTTATTACTACGATTTGAATCATAAGCTGGACTTTTTATCCAGAAAACGTCGGAGAGTACTCAAGAACAATGAGAGATTAGCCCACGCTGTGAAAGCCGATCCTAATGCGGAACCTCCCCAAGACGTTCAAGACCAGGGTTTTACACGACCCTCAGTCCTTTTCCTTCTTCCCTTCCGCTCTTCCGCTCTTGATTGGTATTCTGCTATCACGTCACATACTCCTCCACCAACTTTTCAAATTGAAAACCAGGCCCGGTTTACCTCCGAGTATGTTTTGCCGCCGGGGGCTGTCGATAAACTAACAGAGGCGGAGCCTGGGACGTACCCTCGCGATCATGTAGAGACGTTCAAAGGCAACGTCGACGACAATTTCCGAGTCGGTGTCAAGTTGACGAGGAAGAGTGTCAAGATGTTCGCAGAGTTCTATGGTTGCGACGTGATTTTAGCATCTCCCTTGGGTCTCAGGAGATCAATAGAAAAAGAGAAGTGAGTCAACCGCAGCTGCACTATGTAAACTGCCTAATTGAATACCTGTAGAAATGCCGATTATCTTTCTTCTATCGAAGTGTTAGTGGTAGATCAACTGGATGCACTCAGTATGCAAAATTGGGACCATGTCAAAGTGAGGCGATCATCCGTGTCTGAAGATCGATCTTTGACCGATGTCATTAGTTTGTTCTATCATACCTCAACAAACTACCAAAAGAATCTCATGATACCGACTTTTCACGCTTGAAGCCGTGGTACCTTGAGGGACAGTAAGAAATTTTGGTGTACTACTGCTTCAAACAATGCTAATCTACCCAGTGCTGCATATTTGCGCCAGTCTATCTTCCTGGCTGCCCACGAGACACCTGAAGCTCGAGCGTTGTACAACAATAGTCTGATCAACGTCGCAGGCAAGATCCGAACACAAAAACACTGGCCACCTGTCGGTGTACCCGAGGGTATTCAGCAGGTTGGTTGTTTTTTCACTCTTCTATTCGGATCTCGGAGATCTCAGTCAAACATGTAGAACTTCGTTCATTTTGATTGTACCAGCCCCAGAGACGAAGCGGACAAGCGATTCCATCATTTCACCACGCAGGTTTGTTCTTACCACCAATCCAACTCGCAACCACTGACGACGGGATTAGCTCCTGCCAGCTGTTCTGAAATCCGCTGTGCAAAGTGCAAATACTGCTGTCTTCATCCCTTCGTCCTTCGACTTTATCCGTGTGCAGAATTACTTCAAAAAACATTCTGGCGTCTCCTTCGCTATTCTATCAGAGTACATTTTCCATCCGTTTCAACTTTTAAGATATTTCAACATTGGTTACAGGTATTCTACAAACCAAGATATTTCACGCGCACGTCAGGCATTCTTCCAAGGCAAGAAGTCCTTCCTTCTCATCAGCGAGCGGTTCCATTTCTACAAACGGCACGTACCTCCGTTCTCTCATGAACGATAGAGAAAATTGTAACGTTATGATACAGATATAAGATCCGTGGTATACGCAATCTACTCTTTTACGGCCCACCGGATCGTCCACAATTTTTCACGGAGTTGTTGTCGTACCCGTTCCTGGACGAGGGCGTTGAGAGTTCGGATGTGACTTGTCGCGTGTTGTATTCCAAGTATGATTGGTTCCGGTTGGAGAGGATTGCGGGTACAGAGGCAGCAGCTGGTTTAATCAAGGCGACATGATACAAGTTCAGTATGTACAGTAGCATCACTTAGTTTCAATAGGTGAAGAGAGTAACGATCGTTACACGATGGATATTATTTCATTTCGAACACCAGGTTCGATGGCGTAGTTGGTTATCGCATCTGTCTAACACACAGAAGGTCCCCAGTTCGAGCCTGGGTCGAATCATATCTGGTTTACTTCGTAGTTTTTGCTCTGCTCGAATATAGGTCGTACGTAGTAACAAGATTCTATTGCGACCGTCCAAACTCCTCGAACTTCGTAGTATACATTCCCGTTTTACATCATCGTATTCTCGCCTCGCCCTGCACCCAGGGGTATCACTAACTAGCCTGTCCACCGCACAATCAGAACGCAGTCGTCGAGTCGACTTCAATCGTCGGCACAATCGACGCAATGAACTTAAGGAACACCACGAGATAAAAATCAACGCGCATGCCTTCCACCTCATCATCCTCGCCCGTTGCAGCCTTATCATCCTTCCCCGACCCGCTTGTCTTCCTCGTGAACGGCCACTTCTTCTTGGACGACGATGAGTCCTTGTTTGGAGAACCACCCTTCTTTCGTGACAGCTGCTCTGCCACGACGCTATTGTTCATGCGCTCGATGACTTTCTTCATCACGCTCGCGTGCTTGCATGGATGCACCGAAGCAGCTTGGAGAGAAGCAGAATGGATGAAGGGTTCGATTGTTACGGTCTTGTGGGCGTGGTCGGCTGAGATATCTTGGAATATTTGAGAGGGGGTGAGGGGAGTTCCATTCTGTAAGATATTTGTAGAGGCCCAATATGGAGATGGAGTAGGGCTTACCTCGTCATAACCAATTAGCCAGACACGAGGCGTTTGATAGTATTTGTCGTATGTTATCATCACATCATATGTACGCACTTGCAGGAGGTTTCCTTTTGCTACATCGACGTTGCTAAATGGACATTAGTAGAAGATAAGAACACTAGAAAAGGCAACAAATACCTGGCATCAAGGACGGCCGGCGGCTTACTTGCCGTCGCCTCATCCTTCTCTTCAAGATCGTCCTCCTCCATATCGGGGATATCATCAAGGTTAGGCGTCTCTTCCCCTGCGCCTCCAAGGGAGACATTACCAACGCCTGCAGCAAGACCATGGTCATCCCCATCTAGATCTGGAATATCGTCGATTACGCCTGGGTTGGCTGCGGAATCACTATTCGACGTGCGCCCAGCGTGTGTCTCTACCCACTCGTCTGCCTCTCCACCCACAGACGAGTCACCAAATGAGAGGAGGCGTTCTGCGTCCTCGTCTGCGTCGGTGTACGCCAGAGATGTTGCTCGACGGAGGCAGGGCACGCCACGAGTGACAAGATATTGTTTATCGGCTGGGAGGAAGTCTCGTGCTTTCGACGCCTCGCCTTTCTCCCTGGACAATGGAACAAGTGAGGTAGAGTGGCGTCGCTAAGATGATAGGAACTTGCCATGACCATACTGGAAACTTGTACACCAGGAAGTCGCCTGCCGCGACGAACTCCTCTGCAGATGAGAGATGTGTGAATTACACGCGTCTGAGACGACGATCGAGACGTACCAGGTGTGATTCGGCCGTGTTCCTTGAACTTGCTCTCTTTGAGAACCTAGAAGCGTGATCGGTGAGCTGATCGTTGTAGTAGTTGGGGAAGAACGAACGTACGGGGCTGAGATAGTCTCGGACAGCCCAGAATTGTGACTGACAGGTTGTCAGCAACTGTGAGCCAATGAAAACCAGTAAAAATAAGTACCTGGAGTGCTTGCATGGTTTAGGAGGCTAAGGAGATGGTGGCCAAATCGATTTCACCACCTCTCCACGTGCCTCCTATATATATGATTCTGTGATCCTAAGCAGAACAATGTCAAATACGCGAAGCGCCCAAGCAGTGATGGCAAAAAGAGACAATAGAATTAAACATATAAGCCATCCAATGACTTATGACAAATAGGCAGTACTAGATGCGTAGCAGAAGGGTAACAGTGCCACCATGGGTATGGAGACTATTGCACAGAAATGGATGCCGCCCGTTTCCGATCCTTTTTCTCCTTTTTCTCCTTCTTATCTTTCTTTTTCTCCTTCTCTTGTGACGCGTCGGCGTCCTCTCCCTTGCTCGTCTCCCTCTCCTCGTTAGTCTCATTCTCTTCTCCGCGTTTCTTCTTCGACTTTTTGATGCTCGGATCCTCTTCCACTGCGACCGCAGCATCCACATCGTCGCCTTTCGTTTTCTTCTTCTCCTTCTTGCTCTTCTTCGGTTCCTCGACCGGCGTAACACTATCGTCACCCTTTTTCTTCTCTTTCTTCTCCTTCTTGCTCTTCTTCACCTCCTCGACCGATACGGTCATCTCAACGTCGTTATTCTCTTTCGTCTTCCCCCCTTCTTCAGTAGGTGTACCCATCTCGACATCCTGAGCGCTCTCCTTCTTGTCCTTCTTGCTCTTTTTTTTCGTCTTCTTCTCGACAGGAGTATCAGCAACCTCAACGCTCTCCTTTCCTTCCTCTACCGGCGCACTCATCTCAACGTCCCCACCTTCCTTCTCCTTCTTACCCTTATTCTTCTTATCGCTCTTCACTTTCTTCTTTGCTTTTTCGGGTGAAGTAGCTAGAACCTCTTCCTCCACAACCTTAGTCCTTTTATTGGTAGATTCAGATTCGGCCTGAACACCCCCATATTAGCAAAAAAAAATCATCCTCGAAAATCAAATTAACTTACCGGACTCTCCTCCGCCTTCCTCTTCTTATCCCCCCTCTCCTTCTTCTTCTTGTCTTCACCCGCAGATCTATCTTCCACCGGCTTCGATTCAGGCTCCTTCACAGGGAGTGACTGTACATCAACGGGCTTCGGACTCGCAGCAACAGAATGCGTTGGCGTCCCAAGCGGTGTAGCATTCGGCCCCGTAGCCTGCGATCTTGACTGGCCCCAGCCGCCTCCCCTGCCACCTCTACCTCCACCTCTTGCTCCTCTCGCTCCATATCCACCACGTCCACCTGAACCCCATTGTGATGTTGATGGTCCAGGTGCCGCGGGCTGTGGGGGATAATTATTCCTAGGCGCACCAGGCGCACCCTATAAATATTCGTTTTACAACGAGTAAGATTTCTTGTTGGAAGTAGGCCAAGTACAGAGGAACGTACGGTTTTAGGACCTTTGTACAGGCTTTTTTCGTACTTTTCAGCTTCGCTGATGCATTGAATATGGTTTTTGTATTCGGCGGGTGTATTAAATGTTGTGGAACAGTCTATACAGTCAAATCCACCGTGACAGCGTGATCTGTGTTGGTCGAGTTTGGGTTTTTTGACTACGTCGTTGCAAACTGAGGTAATGGTAAGTCAAAAATGGGATGTGGCATTTGGCGGAAACGCGAGCTAACCATGGCATCTATAATGAAGCGCGCTCTGTCAGGCATTGAACATGATTGAGCAATGAGACTCACTGAAAGGACACCATTGGTGGTCCGATAGTTGCGGTTCAGAATCGCAAGAGAAGCCCTTTGAGGTCAACTTTTTCTTTCTTGAGATCATCTTGCCACGTGAGCGAAATTCGATCGATCCCACGAATATAGAAATGGATAACTCTCAATCTTATCTTATCAATGAGTCCATATCCATAGTAAGTTGTGCATAAAGGAAGTACTGAATTTACAAGGAAGGTTGTATTACGGCAAAAGTCAAACGGAATGACAGAGATAAGAGACGAAGTACCGTGTTTACAAGGAAGGTTATACTAGGAAGCAAAAGTCCAACGGAATGAAAGAAATCAGAAGCAGAATTCGAACAAACCAGAGAAAATGCCTGAAGTCCTCCCGTCTACTTCTTAAACGAGACGACCCATGTATTAGGAGACGCCGTTGTCCCAGGGAACAACCTCAGCGCTGCATACTCCTCATCCTGACCCAACCCAGCGAACATCGTCGCCTCACCCAGATAATCAATCCTCCTCAGATGTATATCATCACTCGGATTCGCGTCCCTCCTCTTCTTCGCGGCTTGTTGCACGGCCTCCCTGCGTGCCCCCTTCATACTACAGAGCATTCCCCACTCCGAATCGGCCACGGGTTGCTGTAATCCCTGGTACAGCCCCTCCCACACCATCTCGCACGTAATGGGAACGTGCGAATCGATGTCGATAGACCATGGGAATGCTTTGGATATAATCCTCAACTTCTTTACTCCAGTCTGCGTTGCGGTGGTGTGTCGGTGCTGGAAAAATGTCGTTGAGTGGATGGTGGAAGGCGGACATCGCACGTCCCATTGTAGACGTGTCGTATCGGAAGCGAGGAGGTTGAGGAGTTGAGGATATTTGATGGAGCCGCCTACGGAACGAGGAAAGTAGTCAGTCATGACACTTTCAGGATATGACCGGTACGCACTGAGCTCGGGACGATATCCGGAATAAAATCCTGGGCCATAGGGCGGGTAGACGTCGGGATTGGGCTGGGGGTAGTAGCGTGGATAAGCGCCAGCGTACCATTGAGCACACATTTTTCAAGTTGTTGTGATTCTAAACTTGAAATCAAGTTGAGTGTGGAGAGAGCTGAGATCTGTTATATACCGTTCGACGCGGTGGCTGCGCGGTGACGGTTTACACGGAGTCAGAAGCGATGCAAAGATGATCAAGCGCTAAACGTTGATAGATCTTTGATTAGATCGATCCTCCATCGGCAGAATTTGACAGATACCGGCAAGGGAGCCACACGTGATACCCTTGAACAAGTGAGATGACAAGGTGGATAGCGACGTAGAGGGGCGCCAAAGCTGAAGACAACAAGTTGACGTCATAGAACATACAAACCCCCACGCCAACCCTATATTTGTCGAATAGGAATCAGTTTACAGACGCTGAATCAGACAGAAGGCCGAGTCGGGTTGGTTCCATAGCCTTCTATCAGTGCCTTGAGACTGTGAGTAGAGACTTCTTGCATGGAGATTTTTAAGCTTTTGTCGATGATAGGCCTTACACCGAGTCGCTGAATCATGCCAGCTTCTTGGGTTATTTGATGCAGATTCTGGTATTGGTCAGAAGGCTGAGTCGAAGACGTATTCTTCCATAACCTTCTGTCGTAGTGCCTTCAAACTGGGGGAAGAGACGTCTTGCATGTATATTGTTTGTAGGAACGATAGAGATAGTGTTAAGCGACATGGTCCTTGAGAAAGTTCGCGACACGATCTTGCTTACAAATTGAATCATGTGATAATCAGGTCACGAGGAGAACAAAGAACAATTGATAGAAGCGTGGAAGTGACATACCATGGGAGCCTTCAAACGACAATTGAATGGAGCTGTATAAGAAGTGATTCACAGCGTATCTTCGACCATTGCGCCACAAATGGCCGCAAAAAATGCGGGCTTGCAGAAACGCTGTTGAGGTCGAACCCGGATGTAAACATGCGATACTTATAAATCACAGCTCGTGATTGGTTGACAAATTCGCGGAGCAACCGGAGGTTTTTATTGAAATTTGGCTCAAACAGAACAGCTTGTTGCTCCCTCCCTGCATCCCTGCAGCCCACCATGTCCTTCGCTCTTCTCCGCAATCCCGTCCGCCGCGCCGCTGTTGCTGGCATTCGTGCTACCCCACGTGTCAATGCTGGCTTCAGGGCTTCCTTCCGCCACAACTCCACTGCTGCCCCCAAACCCAAAAAGTCCAATACAGGTCTCTATCTGGGCATTGCAGCTCTTGCTGTTGCAGGTGGTGGCTTCTACTATTTCAACGCTACCAACGAGGCGGGCGCTGCCAATTCGGGTGCCAAGGCCAACTTTGTCCCTACAAGGGATGACTACCAGAAGGTCTGTCTACGAGTAGGAAATTTTCTTATACAGTCGTTTCATTGCAATGTTTAGGTCTACAACAGAATCGCTGAGCTTTTGGACGAGGCCGGCAACTACGACGGTATACCCGTTTTACCCCGAGTAACAAATAAGCGACTGACATACTTTCAGATGGTTCTTACGGTCCTCTCATCCTTCGTCTGGCATGGCATGCTTCTGGAACCTACGATAAGGATACTAAGACCGGTGGAAGGTATCTATCAAACACTATCACTTTACACCTCAATATTCACTCATGCCAATTTTTCTAGCAACTATGCCACCATGCGTTTTGACCCCGAGTCTCTCCACGGTGCTAATAACGGCTTGAACATCGCCCGTGACCTCATGGAGAAGATCAAAAACGAGTACCAATGGATCAGCTACGGTGACTTGTGGACCCTCGGTGGTGTTGCGGCTATTCAGGAGATGGCTGGGCCCAAGATCCCCTGGCGCCCCGGCCGTATTGATGGTTTTGCCGCCGATGCCACACCTGATGGTCGTCTCCCCGATGCCACGCAGGGCGCGGCGCATCTCAGGGCTGTAAGTTAGCATCTGTTCCCAAAGGTATAGTTTTTATTCATCTTATGGTGTCCAGATTTTCGGACGTATGGGATTCAATGATCAGGAAATCGTTGCTCTTTCTGGTGCTCATGCTTTGGGACGCTGCCACACTGACCGCTCTGGATTCACTGGACCTTGGACTTTCTCCCCGACTACCTTGACTAACGACTACTACAAGCTTCTCTTCAGCGAGACGTGTGTTGATTTGTTATCTCATAAAGCTTCATTCTTTACTAATTCGCTTGCAGCTGGTCCTGGAAGAAGTGGAGTGGTCCCAAGCAGCTCGAGGACAAGGCCACCAAGTCTCTGATGATGCTGCCGTGCGTCCCTTCTTTCTCGTTGTACATTATCGCGCCTAAATTCTAGTTCAGAACCGATTATGTTCTCGTTCAGGACCGGAGCTTCAAGAAGTACGCCAAGGCCTACGCTGATGACGTCGACCTCTGGTTCAGGGAGTAAGATCGCCTTTTTTCTTGACCATGCGCTTTTGGTCTGATGATCCACTTCTACTTTCAGCTTCTCCAAGGTTGTCTCCACCCTCTTCGAGCTCGGTGTCCCCACAGAACAGTTCGTCGCCAGTGAGCCTTGGATCATGAAGACCCT